>CAUYSK010097654.1:0-36469 GCA_963575035.1 Avahi laniger | reverse complement strand
TTATTCAGTGTGATTTTTGTTGTGTCTGGGTCACCTAAATAAATTCAGTTTCATAAATTGTTTGGTCTTAGAAATTTTTTATTGTTTCTGGCTATTGGATCTGGCCAGAAAATATTATGTGCATTCTTTTACATGTTTTTTTTTAATACATAAAAAGAATTTTTAGGGTGAACTATATGGAATTTCTGGGATTCAGCCATGTTTCACCTTTAACACCAATTACGGGGTTTTTGCTAACAGTTTCTACCCTCAGAATGCAGTCGCCATGTTGTCTAAGACTCTAGACTTGGGAGTTAAATGGTCCTGAGTTGAACCCTAAAAATCTGGCGTGTTTTCTTCATGAGAAATTAAATCATTTGCATATGATCCAGTGTGATTTTTGTCCTGAGCTGAATTCTAACTTGGTCTCTAAAGAATTATATAACAAGTTAATCAACATTTTTGACTCTGTTCCTCATCTGCCAAATAGGAATAATAATGCCTAAGCCACAGAAATAAGGAGAAGATAAAATGGGAGAATATATGTAGTGCTTACCCAACCAAGCATTGAGCACATAGCAAGTCCTGTATAAATTTTTCTATATTTATCATTCAGCTTTTGCTGCGCAATAAACAACCCTTAAATCCCAGTGGCTTGCAAAAGCAAACATTTAATTTGCTGTTCACATTTCATGATGGCTGCAGGTCAGCAGTGATTTTTGCCAGGTTGGGCTTGGCTCAGTTGGGTTTCCTGTGACTGCTTTGAATGTGCATCCTCTAGAGCATGCTATTGGCACAGTGGAGAGCGGAAACTCGAGGAGGGGACAAAACCCAAGAAGACCCAAGTGTCTACTCAGAACCAGTATTTCACCTACCTGCCATTGATCAAAAAGTCACGTGGCCAATCCCAGCATCATCAAAACAAGAAAACACGTTCTGCCTCTTGGCAGGCAGTGAATAGTTAGAAACAATAATCTGACATACATACTAATAATTTACTATTATTAAGGGATAACCATGGAGTTATAAAATGTCAATTTTGGTGGTAATGGTCATTAAGAGACAGTGTACTTTAATCAACTTCAGTATCTGTAATTTTCACTCTGTAATTATTATTTTTTCTTTTATGAATATCCTTGCATACTTGCGGACTTTTATTTATGCAATGTGTTGCAATAGAGTCATTACTCTTTTTGATGCACAAATTGTACCAAATTTGACCAGATAAAGTATCATTAAATCAGCCCCTGTGCCCTTTAGATGTAACCCCATCTTTGAGCATTTCTGTACTCTGGCATAAGATGTTTCTGGCATATACATTTTAATGTATACACAATAATTGTGTATATTTATGGGGTACATGTAATATTTTGATACATGCATACAATGTGTAATAATCAAATCAATGTATTCAGATCACCTTGAACATTTATAGTTTCTTTGTAGAATCTTTCCTGCTAGCTATTTTGAAATACACACACAATACAGTGTCGTTAACTATAGTCACCCTACTATGCTATCAAACACTAAAACTTGTTCCTCTTATCTAACTGTATGTTTATGTCCATTAACCAGCCTCTTTTCATCACCTTCCCACACCCTTCCTAGCTTCTGGTAAGCATCATTCTACTCTCTACTTCTCATGCGATCAACTTTTTTAGCTCTTACATATGAGCAAGAACATGTGATACTTGTCTTTCTGTGCCTGGCTTATCTCACTCAACATAATAATCTCCACTTCCATTCCCATTGCTGTAAATGACAGGATTTCATTCTATTTTTATGGTTGAAGAATATTCCATTGTGTGTGTGTGTGTGTGTGTGTGTGTGTGTGTACCACATTTTCTTTATCTGTTTACCCATTGATGGACACTTAGGTTGATTCCAAACCTTAACTGTTGTGAATAGTGCTTCAATAAATGTGGGGTTCAGATATTCTTTTGATATACTGATTTCCTTCTATTTGGGTAAATACCCAGTAGTGGAATTGCTTGATCACATGGTAGTTCTATTTTTAGTTTTTGAGAAACCTCCATACTGCTTTCCATAGTAACTGTACTCATTTACATCCCCACTAACATTGTGTAAGAGTTCCCTTTTCTCTGCATCCTCACCAACATTTGTTATTTTTTGTCTTTTAGATAATAGCCATTCAAACAATGGCAGCTCATTGTGGTTTTGATTTTCATTTTTCTGATGATTAGTAATGTTCAGTATTTTTTCATATACCCACTGACCATTTGTATGTCTTCTTTTGAGAAATGTTTATTCAGATCCTTTGCCCACTTTTTAATGAGATTATTTGGCTTTTTTTCCTTCGAGTTATTTGAGTTCCTTGTACATTCTGGATATTAGTTACCTGTCAAATAAATAGTTTGAAAATATTTTTTCCAATTCTGTAGGTTGTCTCTTCACTTTGTTGATTGTTTTCTATGATGTGATGAAGCTTTTCAGTTAATGTAGTCTCATTTGTCTATTTCTGTTTTTGTTGCCTGTGTTTTTGGAGTCTTAGCCATAAAATCTTTGCCTAAACCAATGTCCTGGAGTGTTTCTCCTGTGTTTTCTTCTAGCAGTTTTATGGTTTCTTATTTTATGTTTAAGTCTTTGTTCCATTCTGGGTTGATTTTTGTATATAGCATAATTTTCACAATAAAATAACTATTGTTATTTTATTTATTTATTATTATTTTAATAATTATGGGTATATACTAGTTGTATATCTTTATAAGGTATAGGTGATATTTTGATACAAGCATACAATGTGAATTAATCAAATCAGAATAATTGAGGTATGCATCATCTCCAGCATTTATCATGTCTTTGTGTTAGGGACATTCCAATTCCACTCTTTTAATTACTTTAAAGTATACCCTAACTTACTGTTGATTACAGTCATTTTGTTGTGCTATCAAATCTCTCATGTTCACTCTATAATTATTGACCAGTGATAGCTGTTGGACATTTTAAATTATGCTCATAGCAATAATTTTATCATAATAATTCAACATTACCTATAATAAAATGATAAAACCATTATTTTTATAGATATACTTTTTATATGTACTCTTTTTATAATAATATTTAAGAGTAGAGAAGGGAAAATTCATAGATTATCCTTCTTTAATCAGTGGTAACTCTAATTCTAGAAGAAAAATAGTACTGCAAGAACAATGAATCATATCATGGGACTAACCCACCCCACTTGCAGTATTCTATCACCTCCTCAGACATAATCTCCTTGAATAATTATAACAGCTCACATCTACTGAGCACTTACACAATATGACAGACACTGTGTTAAGCATTTTAAAGGGAGGTTTTGCTCATTTGAAAAATTCTTTATGAGATATCCAACACAAACATTCCAATATACAGATGAGAAAGTTTAAGCTTGGAGAAGTTAAGTGACATGCCCAAAGTCATGGAGTTAGAAAAGGACAGGACAAGGTACTTGACTCCAGAGCTGCTCATATTCTGGTACCTCCTGTGGAGATATGAAATAATCCTGATAGCCAAAATGCATTGACCACTTATTATGGGTGAGGCATTATTTCCATGCATTAATTCATTTAATCATCAAAACAAGCTCCTAAAATAGTTGTGATCATTATGCCCTATTTTACAGGTCCAGAGAGGTTAAGTAACTAGTTCAAGATTGCACAACTGGGTAAGTGTTGGAAGCTAGCTTTGAAACAAGGCTTTCTGGTGTCAGAGTTTGCACTCATAGGTTCTACACATTCTTGCCTTTACAAAAAAAAAAAAATTGGAAAACTTAACCTCAAAATGCCCACAATCACCCTACATCCTACAGCCCAACAGACTTGCCATCATTTCAACCTGTCTCACATCCAAAGACTTTAAAGATGAGTTCCTATTTCAACTTATTTTCTTCCTTTGCCTCCAAAGTTATTTCCCTCCTGTCACCATAACAACTCACAACCTGCAATACACAGTCAGCATCCTTATCGACAGAGGCAGAAGGGAAACACTTTAGATGTATCTCTTCAGGGGTCCTCTCTGACATCTTTATCTCTTCCTAGTGAACTTTGGGCATCCTGTGATCTACGATGCTGCCAATTAGGCTGTAAATGGTGCAGCTGCCTCTGTGCACTCCTGGCTCATGGGAACCCAGTAGGACATCTCTCATCCATATGTGTGCTCCTCCAGCACCCAGGATCCCAAAATCAGAAGAGGAGGAGCATCTAAGTTACACAAAAAATTCTACAGAGTAAATAGGAGGAAATGCGGAATGTATCTGTATATCTCTCCTTTATCACAAAGGGCCCACAGACTGCTGCAAGCAAACAGGAAAATAGAATGCTTCTTAGGGTTTAACTTGTGGCCTGAGTGTTTACTGCGTGATGGATAAACAAGCACTTCACTTCTCTGTGTCTCAGTTTCTTCAGCTGGAATCAAGGATGAGCATGAATCTGGTTTGTGTTATAGTATTATGTGAGGAGATCAAATCAAACACTGTAAGGAAAACCAATATATAAATCATGTGTCTGGGACTCAAGGAAGGAATTATTACCTTGCTATATACATGAATATATTCATATAATATATAAAGTACACTGAATGTCTCATTCTTTAGACACAGCAGCTTAAGACACACTCCCGATTGTTTAATGACACACATTCATGTTTATCTCAATGTCCATGATACTCAGCAATACCAGATTTAAAAGTTGAATTTGCTATGTTAATACAAAAATGTGTGTGAAACCTGGTTCCTCAACAAATGCACAAAGTATATTGTCACAGGCTGTCATAATGACTGGATTTTCCTAGAGATTTCTCAATCTCTATTTTCTCTTGTGCTCCACAGCTAGCAATAATTTAACTGACATTCTGATGGTGCAAAAATATGTCTGAACGAACATTTTGATTTGAATAAAGTATAAAATGCCCCCTATTCTGATGAGAATTAATTCTTGAGGGCATTACTTAACTGTTTAGTAGCACCTCAGTCCAAATTATGATTAAGTCATTACTTATAATGTTTCAGGTATGTGATATCGGCTATTGCACAACACTTATTGTCACCAAATCTTGGCAATATATCCTTCAATAATGCAAACTTTTACATGCATTTGCCAGGCATGAGAAAGAGAAAGCATTGCATGCTCTGAGCAAGCTGTCTAGAGAAACTCTACACACCAGATTGTCCCAGATGACCACAGTGCTGTATTCACTGCACTGACACAAATGCACAGAAAAATCTGTGATGTCTCCTATACCCAGAATATCTTGTCTCCCTATGTACATTTTTTCTTGTAGAATTTGGAAACCCTATTGATTATGTCCATGTACTCAGTCACAAAGAATGAAATGCTTGAAGGAGATGTCAAATCCATTAATCAAAATATCACCCCAGGTTTCTTGGCTTTGGAAACTTTAGCACACTGATCTGGGCAGACCCTTTAATGAGACACAGGGGGAACTGACGGACAACATCCGCGCCAAGCTGACTAAGTCTGGCCGGCATGTTTTGGAATCACAGTAGCATATTCACTCATCTGTGCATTTCCTAGTGGCTTCACAAATGAGCCAGTGTGGGATGGTAGACGTCGGTTATTTTATTTGTGAGAATCCAAAGGTAATTAAAGTGTTCACAGAGGAAGACAGCATGTTTGTCACCGTGATCCAGGCACAATTGCATTCACACCGTGGGGCCTTTAAGAAAGATGTTAGAACACACGGTTATCCCTATTGGAAGTGAATCATTACCAGCGAAACTTAAAAAATAAAGTCTGAGATCATGTTTTTTTTTTCTTTTAACTAAAAGGAAAAGGATTCAAGGGTATACTTCAATTGCTATCATTGGTGTTCATTTATGTTCTGAAATGCTATCTTATATAAGGGAGTAAAGTATAGAGTTAGAGGTATTTGGCTAGGAATCTGATAAGCATCATTTTAAGTTTCCTACCACCATGAGGCAGCATGCGTCTCTTTCCCTTACTCATTCATCGATTTGCCAAATGCATGAAGAACCCTACTATATGTCTGCTGCTATTCCAGGGGTCAAGGTTACTGCAGTGAATAAGACAGGCAAAGTCTCACAGAGTTTAGAAAATAAAAAAGTAATTGATATTATATTAAAATTATATATATGTGTGTATATATGTGTGTGTATGTGTGTGTGTATGTATATGTAGATTTTACATGAAGATAACTAATTTGTAGAAAGTAAATCAGATGAGGAGTAAAGAATGACTTAGGGTTGACGGACCATTTTAAATGGGACAGTTTGGGAAGGCTCTCCTGGCAGGTGACATTTCAACAGAGATGAAATGATGTAGTAAGAAAAAAAGCCATTTGAGGATGGAGGAAAAGAGGTTTCCAGATAGGGGTGAATGCAAATAGGAAATCCCAGAGGTAGGAATTTGCTTGATTCCCCAGAGAAACATGCAGACCAGCGTGGCTTATGTAGAAAGCAGCAGGAAGCTTCTAGAATATGATGAGTGTGGAAGATAAGAATGCAGGTTAAAGCTTTTGATTTTATTTTGACTGAGAATGGGAAGTCACTGGAGGATTTTGAGTGAGGATGAACAAGATACCTGTGTTCCAATATGGACAATTTTAGTGCTGGAATGATAGAAAGGCATCACACTTATGAATGGAGTCCAGCATATGTGCTCTAAAGGAGGAGAGAGGTCAAAAACCACGCTTTAGGAAACCTCACGGAACATAAAAACAGAAGGGAGGACATGATAGACAGAAATAAGTTTTTCTTTGGCCCCATTTAGTATTTGCTGTACTTAAAATCTACTTACAGTTCAAGAGAATAAAGCAATTCAGCAAATAGTACTATATCTGTGTTCCCCCAATTGTACAATTTAATGAAAATGTGATCTCTAAAAGGAAATAGACATAGTATAAATATCGATATGCTCATTAACTAGTTATTATGGACAAGGCGCACACATGAAAGAAAATATAATTTAAACTTTGGTTTTCTGACCTTGCATAATGCCTTGAAAGCTAGGGATAATTCAACCAATTGCACATCACACTCTGTCCAACTTCTCCTCCATGAAACTAAGGCTTGATTTCGTTTCCAAAGAATCTAATTTCACCAAGATTGCTGTGGAATGCCCCTAATGACGCCCTTCACTTCCACTTCCACTGGCACGAGCACCAGATTATTATGAAGCTGAATGGAACAGAGGCATTCATTGGCGCTAAGTAAAAATAAACAGTTGAAATTGCCTGTCAGTCTCAGGAGGGACACGAAGGGTTGGTTAAAGATATCTTCCCTTTTAATAAGAAATTTTATTACTTTGGCGAAATGTTGTGTTCCCACTCCCAGAGTAAGCCAGCTGCCACATCACCTTTGCTGTTATCTGAGCCTGTAGCTCTGGTGATATGGACTGTCTTCACACACGGGAATGATAATAGATGCTTGATGAACACTTCAAGATGGTGCGGCTGAAACCAACATCATGGCAGAATTTTGAATCACCTGCTAATACCTCTCTGTCTTTTGCATTTTCTCTCTAAACTCTCTTGCTAGTACAGTGATACTGTGTTAAATCACTGAGATTACTAACTCCATGCATTTCTCTCTCTTGGATTTAATAAATGCAAGAGGAAAATATAAATTAAAAAAAGAATAAGGTAATTGTGGTCCCAAAGACTGATATGCCTAGCTAAATAAGATCACATGACTTTAGAGAAGGAAAATGGGAACTATACAGGCATATTTCATTTTGTTTATTGAGATTTGCTTTATTGGGCTTCACAGATATTGTATTTTTGACAAAGGAAGGTTTGTGGCAGCCCACTACACCCGGTAAGTCTTCCAGCACCATATTCCCAACAAGTCATGGTCACTACATGTCTCTGTGTTACATCTTGGTATTTCTTACACTATTTAGAACTTTTTTATTATTATTATGTGTGTTATGATGATCTATGATCAGTGATCTTTGATCACTGCTATTGTATTGCTATTGTTGCTATTGTAATTATTTTGGGTCACCCATAAAGGATGAAAAACCTAATCAATAAATGTTTTCTGTGTTCTGACTGCTCCACTGATACTGGCCGTTTTCACATCTCTCTCTTTCTCCTCAGGCCTCCCTATTCCCTAAGACACAACAGTATTGAAATTAGGCCAATTAATAACCCTGCAATGGCCTGTAAGTATTCAAGTGAAAGGAAGACTCTCACGTCTTTCACTTAGAATCAAAAGCTAGAAATGATTAAGCTCAGTGACGAAGGGGTGATGAAAGCCAAGATAGGCTGAAAGCTAGACCTCTTGCACCAGACAGTTAGCTAAGTTGTGAATGCAAAGGAAAAGTTATTGGAGGAAATGAAAAGTGCTACTCCAGTGAACACACTAGTGATAAGAAAGTGAAACTCAAACCAGCCACAACATTCCCTTAAATGAAAGCCTAATCCCAAGAAAGGCCCTCAATATCCAGGTAAGACTCTCCACCAGCAAAAGGATTACAACTTGCTGAAAACTCAGATGATATTTATCATTTTTAAGCAATATTTTTTAATTAAAATAGGTACATTATTTTATAAAAAATAATTATACTGCATTCTTAATAGATTATGATATAGTGTAAACATAACCTTTGTATGCCATGGGAAACCAAGAAACTTATGTAATTTGCTTTATTGCAATATTCACTTTATTGCAGCAGTCTGGAACTGAACCCACAACATCTCTGAGGCATGCATATATTAGCTAATCATGTCTGATTACAGTCTTAACCTATAATGGAGTCATTGCTTTTTGAACATTAGATGAAATTACAATGCTTTCATCAAATTTCTTCCCATTTTTCATTATGCTTCTGTTACTATAAAGCGCATTGAAAGGGAAATACTTAATGAAGAAAAAACCACACCTTTGATAAATTAGGATGAGTAAGAAAAGTTTGCGCTGAGGGAAAAGATGGTCTGACAGGGAGAAAAAAGCCAATTATTAAATGGAAACACCACTGAGGATGCAATCTTTAGCCAGTCTTTTGAGATCCAAAAGGTGTATCAGCCTGCTTGAACTTGAAGGAAACTTGACTCTCTTTGTATGTTTCAAGTGTATTGCTTTTTCACATTTTTTCATCTTACCCAACACATTGCAGTGGCAAGAGGATGGGGGTTTAAGGAAAATTATAAACTGCACCTTGAAGGGCAGGGGGCATTGGAGGGTCTGGCTAGCTCTGAAAGCTGAAAATCAGAAAGATACATTTTCAAAAGGAATTATGGATAAGTGGCATGTATTGCAAGCACAGGATTCCCTTTAGCACCTCTAGAAGGAACCAAAGCAAGAAGGAGGAACACTGGCATTAAATGATGCTAGAAATTAAAAAAAAAAAATGGCCTTGCTTTATGTGGCTCTTATTCATCTGCTAAAATAAAAACAGCCTATCTTCTGTTAACAGGTCCTTTCTTTGAATGTCCCAGTAATTACTCTAATACATGTAGCGTATCAGATTGGTGGTAGAATAATCTTTCACAAAGGCTGGTCCGCAGTGACAGGTCCCATTCTCGATGCTGCCAGTCGGTGCGTATTCAGAAACTGCGCGTTAGGCTTGTGAGCCAGAGGCAAGCCCGCTCGCTTCAGCTCTTGCCAGCTTTTGATTCATTTCCAGCCATTCAGTATTGGAGCGGATCGCTGGAACTCACCAGTGAGCTCTGCTCCTCTGCCTGAGAGCCAAAACTGCAAGGGCTGGAGAATGCAATTAATCCATCTGTGGCTTTCTTCAGGGCCTCACGAATTCTCGTAGGTCACTTCAACCCTGACTTGAAAACAAAACTTCCCTTCCTTATTCCGGAAATTTCTATGAAAATGATAATCAGGGCTCTTCTGACTTCTCTTTTCCATCCACCATTCCCAGTAGGAAATCATCAAATCCAGTGGAAAAGAGGCCAAGTCTGAGTGCTCAGGGATCTATTACTTTCTTCAACCAAGCATTTTAACATACTCTCTTTGTAAAATCAGCCTGTACCTCTCCGAGCCCCTCAGTGAGGAGACCGAGGTATGCTCGGTACATGTCACTGCGGAAGCTCAGCCTTCAGATGGAAGAAGCCCAATTCCACAGACAAGGCTCTCTGGAATCCAAAGCTCAACCTGACCCTCACTACTTGTGCTAATACTCCGGACTCAGCTAGAGAAATTAATAAAAATTACTGTTAGTGCAACTACCTATTCTAAACGCACGAGAGAAAAATATTGGTCAAATCTGATTCTAGGAAGCATCTGAAAAGCTTAAATAATAAAGAAACAATTATTTTGTGCAAAAATACATATCAGCAAATTGGTTCTTAAATTCCATGCTTTGTTGTTATGACTTTTGTAATTATAGATTTTGAAAACTATTTTTCAAAGAACAATTTTAAGTGGGAACCTCTCAATTTGAAAGTCAATCTATTTTATTCTTTCGATTTTGATTGTAAATATAGGTACTAACTGGGTTGGTTCAGATAATGCTAGCTGCTGCAACAAACAAATCTCAAACTGTTTAATGGCTCAAATGCAGTCTTTTCCTTCCTAGCTGCATGAGGTTCAAAGCAGGTGTTGCTGATTGACATCTGCCTCTCCTCCAAAGGCCAATTTTTAAGACCCAGGTCACCTTCAATGTGTGGCTCCTACTGTTGCCATGTTTGTCTGCACCAAGCTGGTGGTTACGTGAAGGGAGGGAGTATCACATGATCAAGACAGAGAGATAACAGCAATTTGACCCTACAAAAACACCTACAAGAGGAAGGACGTAGCACTTAAGCTCCAGGGCTATCTCTAGGATTACCTTCCTCATTTGCTTTCCTGGTACCATCATGGCCAAAGTTACAGCTGCTTAGGAGAATATGAGAGTCAGATCAAAGTCGGGCTGCCCCCGGGAATGTGTACATGCGCTCACATGTCTCTTTTTCACACTCCACAGTTGCCCCAGGGAAGTGACACTCTGTTGGCAGGCTATCAGTATACTTCATACATCACTGGCTTTCCATAAATACAGTTAATTGTCAGATCATGAACAATAGCTTTTAAAAGAAGCTTCAACTCATGTCCTGAAGAACTGTTGAGACAGACTTAAGACATCACGCTGTGAGCAGGCTGCTGTTCTGCTGTGTTCGAGCCGTGCTGAAATGCTCTTAAGAGCAGAACGGCTGGGAGGATGGAGATCTGGATCTTATCAAGTAGTACAGAAAGGGGACTGAGGGGACTGCATAATGAGAAAAGACGAGGACTGCATATATGGTCCAGCATAGTAAGATACACACTTCCTTTCATGGATCATGTCCAACAATAACACTTATCAAAGTATTTTTTTAAAAACCTTTGGACTACGTATAGGCATAATTACCAATGCTTGTTGCTGCTGTTGTTGTTAACTTTCGTTCTACTTAAGAAATACAAGGATAAGCCCTCCATGGGCAGAGATCTTGTATGTTATGTCTCCTGTCAACTGTCACATGTCTCCAATGCATAAAACAGTGTCCAGCCCAAGATAAGCACTCAACATATGAATTAATTAATGCTGGACTCCCATAAGAATTTAGTGGAGGACTATGGGATGATTGCTTAAATAAGTGGTTTAAAAGCCCCCGAACTAGTGATTGATCAATATGAATATACCCCTTAGTATTGATATTTGAATGATATGGAATAGTTACATCTATAGCTGATGAGACAGGAGAGGGTCAAATAAAATTACGTTTTAAAATCATTTTCAGTGGGAAAAAATGCCACAAGCATTATCATTAACCTACTAATCTAAGTATTTTTGTAGTAGTAGAGGAATGATTCTAGATTTGTCTACTTTTAATAGGGTCTTTTTATAGAGGAAAAAAAAGCTTTCTAACTTAATTGGATAATTGGTTTGTTATTGGCTGACTGATTAGTTAGTTTTTAAATGACCTGGAGGGGTCAGTCAATCACACAAAGAAAACCTATTTAAATTAAAACATCAATGTCAATTAAAATTTCAATTAATATTTAGATCAGATTATAGATTCATTTTATGTAAAATTTTGATGCAACACAGCTATAATTTTATAAGCTGTAAGTACCATGTATAGTATAGTGGGATGCCTTATAAAATAAATGCAAACAGTAAATGTAGGCATTTTCTACAGGCTTCACAACACAATTTTATTGTTTAATTTAAATTATCATAAAATTATAGTTGACATGTGTTTTCATGTCATATTTTTCATTATTTTATGATTTATGGTATATTTAGTTTCTTACATGACAATGCAATGCCTAGGGATAATAGTATCTCTGTGGAGAAATTTTGATTTTCAATAAAGAGCTTTCGCAAAATTTTCAAGTTTATGTTTCAGTAACAATCAGTAACTATATCCGTGATCACAATTTCAGTTTGTAAACTCTGATCTCTTGACTGTGGTTACTTCAAATGCTGTGATGAGAAGAAATGCTGGCTGAGTAGGAACATTGTCATGGCTGATTAGTGATGTCTGCTATGGGTGTCAGGTGACGGGGAAAGATTGGCACCCTGTGCCTTTACCATCTCTTGCCTACTTTAACAGATAAAAAGCAAAAATGTATGTTAGTGACTGCTCTATTGCCTGGAATCAATTTAGCTTCATAAAGTACCTAATTCTTACTCTGCTCACTTTAGTGGAATTATGCACTAGAAAAAAAATGACTAATTTCTTCTTAGTTTTCAAAATGTTAAAGGCAGGTGAATTACACTGCATTTGATCTGATAAATTAAATTAACACTTAAAGAGGATTCCTTGGTTCACAACACTTAGGGAGTTCATAGCAGGTCAGACTTCAGGGCCAGTTCAATCAGTGGCCCAATGATGTCAGGAGGACCTAGTGACTTGTGTCACTCTTCTCTGCCTTCCACACTGTCAGCTTCATGCGAAACCTGTTTCCTCGTGGTGGCAAAGTGGCTGCGGCAGTACCCACTTTATTGCCACATACTACACCACTTGTGAGTGAGAGAGCAGGGCCTGCTCTAGCAATCTAATAAGACTAAGATTTACCTTTCATGGCTGTCTTAGGTCCCAGGTCCACTTTTGAACTAATAGCTATGGCTGAGTGGGGGCTTAGGAGATGGTATGTGCCAATTGACTTTTGCCAGTCAGGCTTGGAGAGGACTCAGCTTCCCACGAAGTTTGCAGGATGCAAACCTCCACAAAAATCTGGGAACTTATGATAAAGAAAAAAAGATGGAAATAGAGGCGGGTAAACAACCAAAAGTGTCTGCCTTCGAGAGGTAAAATCACATGGCAGTTAGGAGCACAGCATCTGCAGCTAGAATCCCCATATCTGAACATGGTCACTTTCTCTTACTATTAGCATAATTTTGGCCAAGTTAAACTTGCTCTATCTCAGTGCCTCAGTCTTCTAATCTGTCAAATGCAGATAGTAATAGTTCATGAGACTATTCTGAGAAAAAAAATGAAATTACATATGTAGAAAGTTTAGAATAGTACCTGGTGTAGTATATGGTAAAGACTATGCAATTCTTTGTTGTTATTATTTTTGATGGCCTTAGTATATAATTAATTTCCCTCAAATACATTTATTTTTACACATACAAATTGCAATTTGCATGCTAGGATAATGACATGGGAAAGTTTCCAAACTACTAGCAGTTCATATTCTTATAACTTATTATAAGTAACAACAGATAACATAGAATGTATCATTTCTTTCTTTAGAGAAAGCCTCACAAGTAAACTGAAAGTAATTTACCCTACTATCATATGGTGCTAAACACATTAACCTTAACATCTTGATATTGTCATTTACTGACTATAATTAGATTCAGCTTCTATATTTTCATTCCATTCAAATAATATTGCACTTAGTGAGGAAAGTTTTGTGCCTTGCCTTTAATTTTCATTAATCAGAACTGAAAACGAGCCTTGCTCTATTGTCTAAGTAAAGATATTTCCTTTAAGTTCATAATTTGTTTCCCAGAAAGCACTTTGGTGCAAGAATTTTCAAGCCAGGTATGGAAACTAGACAAGCTGATGGAGGATGGTAGCAAACATTTAGAATCTCCTTTTCTTTGATTAAAACATTGTTTAAAAATTCCTCCCTGGTCTTGGCCTGTGTTTTAGACAGTTTTCTTTGATTACAAGTGAGAAGTAGGATGGGGGAAAAATGGATGTGTGCAGGAATTATTATCAAGATACAGAGGTAGAGCCCACATGCAGGAAAAGAGCTGAAGTGGCAGGCTCTGGAGAGACGAAAGTGATGGAGTCGAGCACTCTAATGCCTTCACAGGCCTCTGTCCATCTTTCAACCCTCTGTCTTCACGCACCAGCTTTGTTTTCTCAGACCAGCTTTATCTGCCTAATGCCAGACAGCTGGCTGTAATCAGCCCTTTTCCTTCTTACATTCCATGATGGAAGAGAAAAGGATGTCTTCCTTACCAACTCCAGGCAGCAATAATTCAAAGAAATGAGTGTATGGGGCCAGCCTCAGTCATATTCACATCCTTAGGACCAGGAATGGGGTCTCTTTCTTGGATAAAGGGATGAGGGGAGGATGCTGAGATAAGGAAAATAATATCCATCATTGCTGGAAACTTGTTAGTGGGAACCTATTATAAGAGATTTCTTTCCCAATTCCGCAAGGCAGTAAGCTATGGATTTGAGCAAAGCTGAACCACATCTTCACAGGGGTGGAAATATAGCTAACCCATCCTCTGCAAATTCTGCAGAGAGCACATCCACCTGAATGGGGCCAGGTATCTCCTGAAGGGCCCACAGTGAGGAGCAGCCACCAGGATTCCTCTGCACTAGCCCACACCCAGCATTATCTTTGGGGTTCAAAGAACAGTCCAGCCCCAGAAAAATCCCTCAACTTCACACAGGGCATCTTCTTCAGTTTGCTGACACTTTCATGAATCCTGCCCTGAGAACAGGAGCCAGGAAATAGAAAGATGATAGTCGTGAGATGTTCATGTGCTTAGGAGGTGTATATAATTGCTGATTACTGTGGCACTTAGATGTATGCCTTAACATTTAGCTTGTGAAAGATGAATAAATTAGTCCTTCAGGAACTATAACTATGGCATTTTCTGACTTGTCAAAATGCCGTTTTTGCATTTCACAAAATTATTTAAAAAAAAATAAAGTTGGAGTTTCGGGCTTCTCACCCAGAAGGCCGTGGAGCAGTGTAGAGGATGGAGTTGTGGTTACTTTCCATCTGACCACCGGGTTGTCTGTTAAGGGGTGGTGATCCACTCATTGGATCCTGATTACAAATATCCACACCTCACCTAACCTTAGAGTCTAAATAAAACTACCATTTTCCATAAGGAAATTGTACTGTTTGCTTGAGATCTCTGATAATAATCAATTAATAAGCAACCTTAATGGCCACAGGACTATGCTGGACACTATGAATGTCCAGCACATTGCAGCTGTGTGTCCAGCATCCCAGAATTGCTCCCACGAGGAACATGCAACCTATTATGAGTCATATAAAAAATATTAAAGGAAGATTAGGGATCAAATTCCAGTTTGTAATTGAGAAAATAAGTCAGTATGTAGTTTATGTGGGTGAGATTGGTCAAGGAACATTTCTTGGAAGATATAAGGCTTCAAATAGGTCTCGGATGATGGATGGGCAAGCAGGGATTCTTTGGAGTCTGTTTCTGTTATTGGTATAGACATGGAGGGTTGAAATTGCATTTCAGGCAGTGTGAATAGTACGAACCAAACCACAAAGGTGATCTTAGAAGCCCGCGTGGAGTGTGGAGAGCGTGACACACAGTAAATCACGTTGGAGGGTAGAGTGGAGGGTGATGAAAGCTGGACAGAGAGATTTTCACTTGGTACAATAGTTTGCTGAGAAGGAAAGTAATGAAAGCAATATATTTTTTTTGGAAAATAAGTCACTCCACTGTGTGTGTGAGAAAGAAAGAGAGAGAGAAAGTCAAGTAAATTGTCAACAGACAAAAGTAACAAGCTTGATGCTTATTGAAGTCATGTGGTTAAAAAGCCTTAAGGTGGTCAGAGAAATAATGAGTAAGGAAAGTCATAGAGATATTTTCTAAAAAGACTAACAGCAGGCTTTGACATTTTGATGTAAGAAAAGGGGAGAGTTCCAATTTCACAATTTTTAGATTGAGAGGCAATTGAAAATTCAGATCTTTCTGGTCCTATTAGGGCACCTCCCAGTTAGTTCTTTCCATGCATCTAGCAGTTGAGAGGAGCTGTTTCCTCTCATTATCAGTGTGAACAAGAAAAACTCAGCTTCTGAAATGGCTCTATCCATTTTTCCCTCAGGGAGAAATGAATGCCAAGATATTCATGAGAAATTCCTTGCACCTTTGAATTTCCATCTCCTGGCCTCTTTTTATTGCAGTCAGACTTGAGGAATGCTTACCTCTAAAAAAATAAAATAAAAGACAAGCGGTAGAATGGCTTTGAGAAATAAAGTCTAATAGAATCCTAGGTTATAATTGTCACCAGGTTGTATTTGTAGAACAACATTCCTTTACTTGAACCAATATATTTTGAATTCAGAATTGTTTTTTAAAGTGTTTGTGTCCTTGTATATGTATAGTTGTAAATATCCACATAAATGAAAATCAATCGAAAATGTGTCCACAGAATTGCAGAACTCTGTATCCCTATATCTTCATGCTATCTTCTTATAAAAAGTGCTTAATCACAATTTTATTGAAAATACCGCCCATTAGTACACACCAGTAGTCAACCAAAATGACAATCCAGGTGTCACCAAACATAAAATTCTTTTTTTTTTTTATCCCCATTTCAAGCTTCAGGAAATTAGTGGAGTCTGAATTTAATTTGGGTAATTAATTGAAGCCCCTGATCAACAGCCTGAATAAAAAGAATTGACTGTGACTTTTCCACTCTTTAGATAATGTCAGCTAAATTTGAAAAGATGTAAGTACCCCTTAGAAGAGTAAGTTAAAAAGTAACATGAGCAGATGGGATTGTTGTGTGGAGAAAATAGTCAACTTAAAAGCATTCCAAAAAGGGTCACTACTCCTGGGTTCCAAGTCCATTTCTGTCCCTGGTCAGCCATGAGGTCTTCGATAAGGCCTTTGACACTGGTCTGTCCCTATTTCTTCACTTGTGAAATGAAACCGTTAAAAGTGATGATCTCCACTGCCAGACCTCTTGTAATATTTATTTTCAGTGAGATCGTGGCCTCATTTTGTAAACCAGTTGTTGACATCAGAGTGGTGACGTGGCAAAACCAAAGAAAATACCATCCTTTGCTCTCTCCCATCACTTGCATGACCTGTCAGCAAGCACTTAGCGTAGACCATGGGTCCTGTCCCTCTACTTTGACTTGTTTACGTACAGTGTCTCACCTATCTTTTGTTCACTATTTTTGTGATAGTTTTCATCTTCCAATATACTATGTGAGCTTTGCGGCACAGACGACATCTTACATTTTCTTGTGTTCTGCGCACAATCTGTTGTAGTGTTAGACATTCAGTAGGTATTCAGCAAAAGCCTAATGGATGAACAGGTTGGTTCATTTCATTAACAGATGTTTTATTTTCACTCAAAGAGTTTTTGATCTAATGAGTCAACAGAAATTCCAACAAGAATTCATCAAATACAATCAAGGAACAGTTGATGACTGGGAAATGTTAAGAACATATTCTCTTTTTAAAGTTGCAAGACCTGTGTCCACATCCTTGAGATAGCCCATTCTGTCATAGATGTGAGAACACAATAGCACTGACTTGTGATGCTAATAAAGGTGCCTTCTTTTTAAAAGCTTTTAAATTTGAGTGAGGAAAATAGGGGTGGGGTGAGAGTGAGTGTGTATGCATGTAGACATGTGTTGGAAAAAAGTTGTCTTCCTTTCTATTTGCAAAATCACTTTCTCCTGTTCTCAGAGATAAACTCTGACACATAAGAAAGGAAACGACTGGTAGTATTGAATTATTGTAAGTCTAGAGGGAGCAGCTAAAAAGCCAGTGCTTTGGGCTATGTAGGCTTTAAGAAAGCCAGATCATGTTTTTCATTTTTGTGACCCAGATAACTTATAAGGGATTTGCTTTCACGTACCTACGTAAAAAGGAATTGTCTGAATTGTCTGAAGAGAGTGATGTACTCTTCAAGCTGATAAGATCCTAGGAGACTATCCAGCAAAACGACCTCATTTGAAGAAGTTCGGAGAGCTGTTTTATGATTAAATGGATTTTATTATTTGCCACTTAACAAAATTCATTCACCCTATTGTAGAGAAAATAATTGTTTAACTTTAAAATGACCCGTTTATTGATCTCATAAATGGAATTTCTACTCGACTATAAACGTTAGCTGTGTTTTAAAAAGCTTGGACTCTGGAGTCAGATTCATCTGGGTTCAAATCTGGGATTGGCCCTTGCTAGTTCTGTAACCCTGGACAAGTCACCTATGTGTATAAACATCTATTCACTTTACCTGTTAATTGGGAGATATTCTACTTTCTTTCTTAAATGAGATATTCCATATATTGCACAAAATAGTGCCATGTGGTACTACATATGATAAGTGACCATTTTCAATTCAATATCCTAAAACACTTACCATTTTTTCAAATTATTCTAATTATAAAATTATACAATAAAAATTTTTTAAATTTAATGTTTTGATAGCAGATTAAAAGTTGAAATGTACCAGACAAGACAGAAAAAAATAGGCCTATTTCTATGTAACGTGACTGATGCAGGAAAGGGTTGTTAATTTTTATTATAGGTGGTAAGGTTTACGCTGGAATTGCTGGCATTCTTAGAATGTGGCAATTCCAGGCAAGGTTCACAGTACTCAGGAGTTCTCTGAGACTGTATTCTCTGGAGGAATCTTTTGTTGATTATCAGTAGGGAGAAATGGAATTGATTTAACATCAGTTTCTCTCAGCCTCTCTCCAATTCCCATTCCTGCCTCCACCAAACATAGCATCTAACTAAACTAACCATCAGATAAAGCAAATTGCAGTCAGTTGATGGCTTATGGACTATACAAAGACATTTTTGACTTATCGATGTTCAAGACAAATTGAATGCACAGAATCTCCAGAACTTGCAGGAACATTAATACTGTTTTAAACCATGCAAAGAAGTTTTAGACATGCTGAGGGTATATCAGGGGATTGAAATTGAGAGGAAAGTGGGCTTTAGAAAGTGTTTCTGTGAGTTACTAATCGAAGTCACTCTAAAGTTCTTCCAGGAAAATAAGTAATAAACAGAAGATTTTTAAATGTATTGCAGTTATTGCCCTGCTCTTCTTTTTTCAAATTAATGTGATACAATATTAAGATTGGAATTCACTTGGAGTCCTCATATTTATGCAAATTGCATCATTTTAGGAGCAAAAATTCCAAACATCTAAATCATCTTATGGCTGTAAGCTATACAGTTGTAAGGAAAAGAATCAGTCTGTTTAAAGTTACACTAAACTACTTAACATCATTTAAAGTAATGAAAGATAACCTTGGCACAAATAATAGAGTTAAATTTTATCAATGCTATTGTTAGCTTTTTCAGTGCAGTCACCAGGAAAACCTAAATTGAGAATGTAGTAGGTGATTTTTTTCCCATTCTTCTAAGAACATTTAGCAGTATCCCTGGATGTTCACAGGAGAGACCTAATAAAGCTTATTATCAGGTTGAATCCATGCAAGACAGACAGCCAAGTATATTATAAAAGACAGTAGGTAGAAAGGATCTTTAATAAATGCAGTCAATTTCTTCCAGTCTGTATTCAGGACTCATTATGGTGAATAGATGCCATCTACCCTCTATAATTTGTTTTAAAAGTATTTTGGGGACTCATGAGTACAGAAGCAAAAGAAAACAAGATTTTACTCATTGGAACTAAAAAGAAAAAAATGGAAGAAGACTTTATTTGAGTCATCACTGAAGAAAGCCAGATTTCATGAACAGTATAGGATGCTGTATCTACTCAGAGGAGATGGTAATTAAGGGATGGTTGGGCATTGCAAAAGGAAATTTCATCTAGTGGGAGAAAACCTTGTAGCTTTTTTTTCCCTCTTTTTTGCTAATAGAGATCTAGGCAGGGCATTGTTAAAGAAAAAGAACAAGCTCAGGCATAGCGTTGTCCTTCTTTCAGAATTCCACAACATTTAAAGGAATGGTCCTTTTCAAATTGATCAAATATCAGTGATTAATTTAGCCTACTCGCCTTGCAAATTCAACCATCTACTTATTATATTGACAAATGCAACTAATTTCATGTATGTTACAGATTAACTAAAAATACGTTCTGAGACTGCATGAAGGAATTATTTTGTCCAGGCAAAAATTTATCAATGAGTAGAAAATGAAAGTGTGCATACACAGTGCACAGCTTTCTTATGTACATGGCTTCAATGTCATAACATCTCTGTACTCTAGAAGTAGATTCATAATATAATCAACTGCAGGCGGAAGCCAAATGTCACTGCTCACAGCAGTCTGTCACATCTGGAATTCATTTATACATATGACAAGCCCTCCATTTCTGAACCCTGGCTGGGAAAGGCCTGATTGCTAGCAATTACTCTCTGGCCACTGAAGCCTTCCATGTGGCCTCCTCAGGCCCTCCTCCCTTGGACAAAGACATAAAGTGTACCAGAAACATTTCTCACACAGGCCTAAGAAAATGATTGCTGCCTTCCCCCACACAGCACAAAAGGTCAGTATATTTCTGAGTTCATTCAGTCCTCTTTTTTCATGGTTAAGGACACTGTCTTGCTGGCAGCTTGATGGTCATTACCTGACTTCCTGATTATAGGAAAGTTTCACCTTCTACCCTGACTGATCAAAGTGTTTACCAGTACATTAGGAACTAACTCAATTCTGTTTTAGTGCTGGTTTAGATGTAGTTTTTTTAACTGTATATAACAAAGCAAACAAAAAAACAGAAAAGCTGCGCTCATTATAGTAGGGATCAGATCAATTGCTGAGTGCCTAAAATTATGAAATGGCTTGTGTAATATTTTATATTATATATAATAGAATAAATATATAATAGTTATATAATCTCAAATATAAAAATTAACAATCTAGAATATTAAAAGAATATAATTGATCTGTATTGATTGTCATTAAATTAATTGAAGCAGACTAAATATTTTTCCAAATTTTCCTTTGGTCCCATCAATTAGATAGTCTAGGGGATTTGAAGATCCAAGAACCACACTCAGCCTTGGGGATACAATGAAGACAAAGAAATGATAAATGGTGACCACCCTCAGAGTTAAATTCCTCCACATTACTTTATATTATTTAGCCCACCAAGAATCAGATACAATTCAAATTCTGAAACTTGTAGATGTATGAATACATAGTTATAAAAATTCTTTAATAAATAAGAACTAATATTATAAAACAGAAACAAAAATTAGAATAGCTAAAAACCGAATCCTGCCCTTTATTTCAAGAGACATATCTGAGAATTAGAAACATACACAAATTACATCCATCTTCAGGGTGACAATATACAAACAGGGCCATTTCCAATACCCATGGAATAGGCAGACTAATTGAAGGAGGGATGATTTTGCTGACTCTGGACAAAATTAGGGGCTTATTCTCCAAATATGAGGAAATTTAGGCAGACTTAGAGGCAAAAGAAGGAAAAAATTGATACCCTAGCCATCAGAAGAGAAGATTTATAAACAAAGAATCTTGCTAATATATTTTTTTTAAAAAAAGAAGAAATAAATTATTGGAAATTTAAAAAGTAATGAGACTCTACCTGCCTACAGGGTGATCAAAAATTATTTCTGTGTAGAAGATGTCAAGTAGCATGAATGAAGAGTGTTTATGAAATTTACTAGTTGAGTTTTGAAGACTTTGTTGAAATTATTAGCATCTGAGAAACAATTACAAAAAAGGATTACATTAATTTAGGTTTGGGGCAATAAGATAAGAAAGAAATAACAGTATTCGTCCAATGAGCCTCCTTGGCAAATGTATCAAAGTTTACCCAGAGAGACTTGAAGGCCTGGGCCAACACGGACTTCAGCTGCTGGGAAATCGGGGAAATGCGTAGTGAGGATGGCTCCCCAGGAAAGGAGTTTCACACTGATGTGAGTTGATGGTGAGAGATCAGGGGAAAACAAACCACAGGCAATCATCCAGGTTTAAGGGAGAAAAGTATCAGCAACCTCAGGATCTTCCTAAGCAACAGGGCACCCTTACATCCGGCTTGCCAAAGACAGCCCAGATTTACATCTGTTTGACTAACAACCCAAAGGTCCTCTGGTTTGGAATGATAAATTATGTGATCATCCTTCCTGCGGAGTGAATATAGAGGAAGCATTCTTTCACTAGTTGTCTCTGGACAGAATCTCAGATGGAATTATTACCAATTGCCGGTCGGTTACTTAGAAACACATTTCCTTTTGTTCCAGATTTCTACTTGCCATGAAGAACAAATTATATAATAACACAAAAGCCCAATAAACCACGTTATCCTGTATCTGAAAAAAATCACAACAGCAAAGGAACCAGTGTCTAATGCATAATATATTTTATTCAGCTGCCCAGGTACTGTTCAGAAAGAAGGCTCCGTGCATTGGTTAATTAACTGTTAATTCATTGATCCACAAAGAACTAGAGACCTTTTGCTTCCATTGACTTTCAACGATGATGATGATGTTTCATAGCTTGACAATTATGGAACTATACTATTAGCTGAGACTAACCCCAAAATAACTTCCTTAGATAGCATTTCAAGTTTGTGAAAATATTTGCTGGTTTTTAAAAGTTAGATAGTGCTTCTGTAACATAGTAACATTTACAGATATGAATTTTAATATAATGTGATATTGAGTCAGGTTTTTTAAATTAATGTTTAGAAATCTACAAGTGTTGTGCTAGTAATTTAATAATGATGATTTCCTTCCAATAACTTCTGTTAGAGATTTATAAGCTGTCTTTAAAGAAATCTCTTTTATATACATCATTTTTTTGAGCCTTATGAAATCTCTGCAATGTTTATAGAAAAAGCAGTTATCACTATTTTACGAAACAAAAGCTTAATGTTTGGAAAAATTAAATGACTAATGAGGGTCGCTTTGGAAGTAAAATCAGGTTTTTGTTTTGTTTTCATACTACAAAACACTATACTTCTATTCTCATTAGGTCCTTTTTTATGTTTTATATATAAACTTGCATTTCAAATAATTGTCATAATTTGAACAAAGCCATGCTTCAGTGAACTATTGTGTCTTCCACGAGGACAAAGTTTTAAAAAATGTCTGGAATATTTCAGTTTCCTAGGGGAAAAAACAACAACAACAACAAAAACACCCAGTTTACAGACAAACAATTATAAATGAATCATAAATAAATCTCTAGGGTAAATCTGTTGAGGATAGCTGCAGACAAAAGTTTCTGACCCTCTATTCATTGCATTTACTTGAAAGCAATAGTTTAAATACTTATTTTATAACCAGCTAATTTTCTGGTCTTCCAGTAGCCCTTTCTGGTTAACCTGAATTATTTATCCGCCCAATAAGGGCTACATTATTAGGATATTTCTCTTTCAGTTGGGCAAGGCAGACTCCCTTTCTTTGTCTTTCTCTATTATCCTCTTTAACTAAGAGAGGGAAATCAAGGAAGAAGAAAGAGGGAGGGGAGGGAAGGAGAGGAAAGGAAAGAAGAGGGGAGAGAAGGGAAGAGGGGGAGAGAGAGAATATACTCTTGATTAGACTTATGAGCCATAACCTGTAGCAGGGCTACCATCTGTGGCTGCAGCTATGTACTATGGAACTTTAGGACACGCCATTCATATGGACTGTACTGTGAGAGGTTGGACCCTGGAGTTATCCAAGGCTATGGCCCTAAACATTACACAAAAAAAGTCCCTATCAAGACTATCCACAAGTAATAGCCTTGCGCTCATGCCATCTGGCTAAATTCTACTGATGCCCTATGTTGCATTGCATGCTGGGCCCAAGGACAATGATGTTGTGAGTGTGTATATTAAAGGAGAATTACCCTCCACCCTGAGAAGCAGGGTGCTTCTCAATAACGTTTTTCTAAGCTGTTTACATGGACCAGCTTTCATTTATACCATTATTGTGAGGGAGAAAAACAGATTTTCTAATAGGCAATGAAGGTGCATTAATTTATACAGAGTATTAGGAAACAGTGACACTATCTATATAGGTTTGATTGCACTAAGTGCTACTGAGACAAAAGTGGAAATTATTCTTCCCATATTCTTAGTAAACTGATTAAAAGTAAAAAAGCACATGTTCTCTCTTTCTCCAGTAAAACAATTACTCCTTATGCTATAAATTCGAATTTAGTAAATGCTGCTAATGAGGTTGTTTACATTTGTACTGTCACTTTCAAACAAAGACACGTCATGAATAGGAATAGGTGTGCTTTGCAGTGTGCAGCATAACCTAGCAGTGAGCCTGCACGGTGCCTTTGGAAGTCCATGTATCACGTCGCACTGGAGCAAAGTGAAGGAAACATTTCAGAGCAGACATATTTAATTAACTGTAATGGACGTTTTGGTTGTAGTTAAATCATAATTATCACCACCAGCTGCTCAAATTGTATCCATTCAGCATACATTTATGGAGTGCCTACTGCGTACTTAGGACAAAACTTACTTTTAGTGATACTCTAGGATTTCACATGTTAAAAGGGCTGTGTCTTTTAGGAAATTACTTCATAAGGATGGGGAATGGCAAGCCAGTGCCTTGAAAGAATAAATGCATCTTCAGGAAGTAATTTTCTCACCTCCCCCACAAGAAATTTCAAGTAATGGTGGTCATGAGAGCTTTTCTAAAGCCAAACTTATAATTTTATCATGTTTCATATAATCATGGCAACCATAGGGATCCTTTTCTTCTTTTACAGATAGAACAAAGGGAAAATGACTCTTATTCCAATAAATTCAAAGGTTGTATCTCAAGCCATATGTATATGTGTATGTGTATGTATATATATACACACACTATATATTCATAGATAAGCACATATATATATATTTATATACTATATATATACACACACATGTAATAGTTGGTTTCCAATTTACGAATGACTTAAATTTCAAAATTTATATATAAATTATTTTATTAAACTCTGAAACCCATTTTTTTCTATCAATGATGTTATGTAAATCACAATTCCAACTTACAGAAATTATGTTCTTAAATCAGGCTATAAAGCAAAAGCTGTAAACAGTCAATTGAAAACCCTGAAAATCCTGAAAATGACCTGAAAGTCAAAAATATATACATGTTTTATATTTGCATATACAGTCCATTCCATTTATATGTGCATAAACATTTATTATATTTATAGTATTATGAATCTATAGTTCCATGGAGAGAATTCACATTCAGAAATCAATTTGTTTAAGTATTCTGCTTAAAATATTTCAGCAAATATATTAAAATTCCAATGTGTCATTTCTTTCGATTTACAGTGATCTTCATTTTCTCCTGTATATTATCAGGACCTCCAACTCTTCATTAGTCAGTATTTCTCTAGGGCTTTCAGCTGCTTTTACTAGACTATTACAAAGCCATCACCAAGCAGTTGCCTATTCATCCGAAGAACGAATTTTCTTTCTTTGCCAAAACTGAGAATCCATTAAAATCCTTGAGAATTGTTTTTCATATAGTTCAACTTCATGCATTGACTGTTTCAGGCTCATTGAATTACCTAAACTATACATTTAAATTGCTCCCTCTCCCTTCCCCTCTCCTTCTCTTTCCTTCCCACTCTCCCTCATATATGTGTGTACAGCTGAATCTGGTCAGTCTATGTTGGAACTCAATAGGAATCACAGTCCTATATCCCAGGAACTACTTCATTCGTATAGAGCCCTGTTCTTTCTTCAAACTTCAATACCAAGAAATTCCTTCCCCCTTTTACCCTCTCTGCTCCTAGCAGTAGAAGAAGGGAAAATTCTCATAGGGAGAGAGGTCTCCAGCATCAATATCTCACAGATTTTTCTAGCTTTCCATTGCACTGAGGATACAATTCTAACTTCTCACCATGTCCTACAAAGAATTATGGGCTCTGACCCAGCATCTCTCTTTGACCAAAGCTCACACTACACTCTCCTCCAGATGCAGCCACAGTGATCTGCTTTCTGCTCCTAGATTGTGCCCCGTCTTGGTCTCTGAAGACATTTTCACTACTGTGTTGACTGCTTCTCAGCAACAGTGTCAGCTCCTCGGACCATCCAATGTAAAGTTGGCCCCAGTCCTCCCCAAGCTCATGGGCCGTAAGCCACTTTCTTCCAGTCACAGACCTCTTTAAAATTGATGAATTATTTAGAATCCATATCCCCCAACTGGATTGTAAATCCCCCTAAGACATTGGTTTTCATTCACTGTTGTATCCTAGAATCTGGAATAGTATTGTTTTTTTTAAAGGCACTTGCTAAACACTCACTGAGTAAGTAAATTGGTGAATAAGATCATCTCCTAAAATGGGCATTTCTCATGATCAGCATCTTATTGGACCTTCTCACTGGTAAAATATATCTCAATTATGGTAAAGGGGGACTTATGTGAACCTGTCATTCAGCTTGATTTCCCATCCAGCAATTTTCATTATCCAAGAGCTTCACAAAGATGTGATTTGTGAGGATCAAACACAGCCTATGGGTGGGACCCACTCTTACCAAACTCTGCGGCTGTTTTACAAATAACCTTTCAAAGTTCCCAACACATAAATAAACACTAGTCTCCCCACTAGCTCCCTTGTTCCTTTACATGTTTCTACATGCTCTTCACACAGCACTCAGGCTGAGATCTTCATTCATCAAACTTCATTGTCCATGTCCCTCCTCCATTCAAAATCTCTAACAAATAAAAAACAAACCTTAAGAAAGTAAGAAAATCACAGTTCAGGCAGAACAGGGCATTTCTTTTATAGAGAGGAGTGAGCCAGCCTAGAAGAACCAGGTGTGGAGGAGTGGGAAGAGCAGATGCCTTGATCAGACAGTTGAACAGGAGACGTCTTTCCTTGCAGATGATTTTCAGGAGGGGTTATTATGATTCCAAGTCTTGCTTAACCTTAGAGGTGAGTCAAGTTGGGGACCCTGTGGTGAAGAGTGAAATTTAAGTAAAGTTAAGTCAAATTAGCAGGCATTTTGTACTGACTAGCCGGTGAGGACAAACAGTTCAGCTAATCATTTATGAGACAAAGAATGGGGATTTGGAATGTCTGCACTTGCCTTGTCCTAGGTAAACAAAGAGATAATCTCCAACTCTTACCTGAGTCACGTGGGGAAGGGTGGTTCATGGCTGTAAGCCGTTTCCGGGAACACACATAGTGATAGAATTTCATTCATTCATTGCTGGTTTCTAGGAGCACAGGGCTCAGGAAAAGTTTAACATGGTCACTTCCAGTGGCTTTTCAGTTCACTCAAGACAGACCCATCATTCTGCAGTGGCCTGTAAGGCACTGCACGGTCTGACTTCCACTCACTCTGTGAGTCATCTCCATCCCACCTCAGCTGGGATCACTGGCCTCCCTGGCCTTGCTTGGGCTCTTCTCCCAGATATCCACATGGCTTTCTTCCTCACTGCCCTTGGGTGTCTGCCCAAATATCATCTTTTCACAAAGTCTACTGTGACCACCTTCTATAATAAAACAACAGCCCCTCCTCATAACAACTCACACCTCCAAGCTCTTCATTCTACTTCATTTCACTTTGTGATACTTATCACAATCTGACATATCGTATAGATTTGGGATAGTTTTGTGATCTCTCTCCCTTGGCCAAAAATGTAAGCTCTGGAAAGAAACAGATTTTGTCTCTTTTATTCACTACTCTATCTTTATCTTTAGCACCTACAATTGTATGTTATGTAATTGAACGAGCAAACAAATGATTAAATGAATGGATAGAACTAATTATATTGTTTCAGACTGAGAAACTTTGCATAAAGTTTCATCACTAGTGGTCTAAGAGTAATTTCTTTCAGATCAGGGAAAAACAAGGACCAAAAACGAAGGACACTAAAATAGAGAGGTATAAAACCCTGTTGTCAATTTCTATCACTAGAAACTTTGCCAAAGAAATGCATAATTTATTAAAATTAAAATGAAGCCACTAACATGATTGCTACACATTCCTTGTGCTTTACAACACGGTCAGTCTGTAGCACCACATTGGAATGGACCCAGCGTACAGAGAAGTATGAGGCATCTGTGGTCTAAAGATGAAAATGTTAAGGGAACCTCTAAATACCATATGTTGGAAAAACCAAAAGGAGGAAATAATAATTAATTATGTTGTTAGAATAAATATGTGACTTGTGTTCCAAATCTAAATAGACTAGATTAATCAAATGTCACAGTGACATTTCTAATCATGATTGCCCTGCACAAATTCCATTAATAAGCTATACCTGCCAATAGAAAAGTTACAAATGATCAATTAAATACACAGAAAATTAGCTTTATTCTCTCCTCCCCCAGATGGTCCATGGATCTTACTATTTTGGGTGGTGCCTGGATCCTCTGAAAATTAAGCAGGCATTTATGTAAGATTAATAACTCTTCCTGCTCTCTTTTAAGCCCCCAAATCACTCTGTTTCTTAACGCCCTGGAGTTAATCTAATATCTTTGAAAAAGAGAGGATTTCAATGATAGGAGCAAATTAAAAATGGCTTAATATGTCAAAAAGGATCATGGCATTCTAACACTAAGCCCTCTGTATTACTAAATGCACCTGTAATGTTCTCAAGATTAATGAGAAATATCTTTGCAGAACTCATTTGAGCAGTGAATTTGCCTGGTTATACTTACAGATCATCTTAAAATTGCCTGCTTGAGCACAATGATATCATAAATATGTATTTGAAACTAAATTTAAATTTTAGGGAAGCAATATCTATGCATTAAAGAGAAAAAAACAAATGCATTTACAATGAATCTCAGGTAAAATAAAAAACTGAGTCCAGAGCTATGAAAGGGTCTAGTGACAGTTGTATGTGTTAGTGTGAGGATATTGTTATTCAAAGAAAGGCTATACATCGGTGGATTCTTTCAGAGGCACTCTTATCTTGAGGCTTAGTGGGTATGGGTTCAATTCCTACACACGGAGTCTCTTAGGCCTGAGGAATCTCAAGTTAAAACTCCCAATCGAATATAGGATTTTGCTGTAGGGTACCCTGTATGGGAAGGCTGGGCTGACAAGTGCTGTGCAGGAGCTACCTGATTTTATCATTTATGTATGGCAAAGTCATCTATGCCTTGCTCAGGTCCTTGTGGTTTCACAAGGAGCTTGACTAAGTATGGAAATGCTACAGAGAGTTTTCTGAACAGATTTCTTTTCAAAAATTAAAATAATGAAAGAAGCTGGATGTCGAGAAGGACATAGGTATGATTTCACTTATTTGAAGTTCAAGAATAGGCAAAATATAACTATGGTGATGGAATTTAGAATAGGGGATGGGTGTGGTGGCTCACACTATAATTCTAGCACTTTGGAAGGCCCAGGTGGGAAGATCACTTGAGGCCAGGAGTTCAAGACCAGCCTGAGCAAGAGTGAGACACTGTCTCTACAAAAAATGGTGGCACACACATGTAGTTCCAGTTACTTGGGAGGCTGAGGTAGGAGGCTCACTCAAGCCCAGGAGTTTGAGGTTGCAGTGAGCTATGGTGATGGCACTGTACTCTAGCCTGAGAGACAGAGCAAGACCCTGTCTCAAAAAAAAAAAAAAAAGAAATTTTTTTTTGAATAAGGATATAGTGGGTTGAAGGTGGTCCTAAAAAGATATATCTACATCCTAACCCCAGAACCTGAGAATCTGACCTTTTTTGAAAAACAGGTCTTTGCAGATATAATTAAGTCCCTTGAGATGAGACTCATCCAGCATTATCCAAATGGGCTCTAAATGCAGTGACAAGTGTCCATATAAGAGAAACACAGAAGAGAGACACAGAGGGGAAGAGAAGATGGGTATGTGAAGTCAGAGGCAGAGATTGGAGTGGTGCAGCCACAAGCCAAGGAATGCCTGGAGCCACCAGGCACTGAGAGGCAAGGAGGGATTCTCCCCTGGGGCCTTCGGAGTGAGTGCAGCGCTGTGAAGCGATGCCTCAATTTTAGACTCTCTCCTCCAGAATTGTGAGAGAATAAATTTCTGTTATTTTAAGCCACCAAGGTTGTGGTCATTTGTGACAGCAGCCACAGGAATTTATACACAAGATACATGCAGCCATAACTTAATGTGAGTGCAATCCGTGCACTTTGCCAGGAGTATGATACCCCCTGGATACCAGAATATAACAACATAAAAATGAGATGATTTTAAAAAGATAAAATAAATCCTCAAAATTTATCTTGTTAATAGACTAGTAATAATCTCTTAGCAGTAAGTATTTAGGCAAGCCTCTTTTCACAAAATGGTTATGCTCCTGATATTTTGTTAGGAAGAACTTTTTAAAATATAATCACACATTTTAAAATACAGCAGAAAAACTGGATGTTGGGGGAAGCCATTTCTAAATCAATTTGGGCAGCCTCTTGATTTGTAACTTTATTTATTTATTTATTTGCATTACACTCTAATTTACTAAAATGTAATATAAAAGCGGACAAAATACACTTACTAGAATAAGTACATATTTAAATTAAAAGGAAAAATAAAGAAATTTCTTGTGTCTGTCATGTTTCATTAAATAGAAGTGTCCGAGAGATCATAAATCTCCGAATTTTCAAAAAGGAGAAGAAGTAGCTACTATTTAATGGGATTAAAAAATAGCCTAGGAAAAGATTGAATACCACCAAATAACACACACTATATGTGTATGGGGGGGATAGATTGACATTCTCATCCATTCTTGGTGGAAATAAAAATTAGTACAACCTTTATGGAGGGCGATTTGTCAAGACCTGTATCTGAGAGAAATATAAATGTGTTTACCCTTTGACCCAGTAATCACACTTCTAGGAAATATTCTGCACATATACTCAATGTGCAAAAAGAAGTTCGTACAAGGTTATTGATCCTAGTATTTTTGTAGCAGCAAAAGTTTGGGAAAACCTAAACATCCATCAATATGAGACTGTACAAATATATTTTTCTATTTATGCAATGGATCAACTGAAGAACCTTCTTTTGTGTTGACATAATATGATTTATTGGTAAGCTTTAAAAAAGGTAAGATGCATAACAACTCTTTTACTATGCTAGTTTTAAAAAGTGCAATCAAGAAGCCAATTTATTCACAGGGCTGATTGCTAGGGTAGCAGTGAGAAAAACATTTTCCTACATATCCCTGGAATCTTCTGAATTTTGAACTATGTGACTATATTATGTATTCAAAGTAAATAAAATTAAAATTACAAGAAAGTGAGCCTAAATAATAAATTAATGGAAGTGAACAGAGAATTCTTTTTCTTTACATGGACACAAGTATACATAAGAATTTATTAAATAGTATAAGGTAAATGTGACATTATGTGTAAAAGACAGACCAGTCAATAAAAGTGGTTGGAAAAATGTAAACTAGAATCTTTATCTTGCTGATCTCAGTTCATTCCACATAGATTGGGAAAATTTAATGCTAAAAAATAAAACCATAAATGTGCTATAACAAAATAGATGCCAAATATACTTCTGATCTGGGGAGTAATAGGACTAAAAATATGTGACAACCAAAAATCATAAAGAAAAGTCTGACAGATGGATTACATCAAAGTGTATATATATATTTTTATTTCATCATATTAAGTGGGTACAAATGTTTAGGTTACATATATTGCCTTTGCCCCAACCGAGTCAGAGCTTCAAGTGTGTCCATCCCCCAGACAATGCAAACTGCACACATTAGGTATGAATATCTCCTCCTTCCCCCTCCCAACTGCCCAAAACCTGATGAATGTTACTATTCTATGTGCACATAAGTGTTGATCAGTTAATACCAATTTGATGGTGAGTACGTGTGGTCCTTGTTTTTCCATTCTTGTGATACTTCACTTAGTAGAACGGGCTCCAGTTCTAGCCAGGATAATACAAGAGATGCTAGATCACCACTGTTTTTTGTGGCTGAATGGTACTCCATGGTATACATATAGCACATTTTATTAATCCACTCATGTATTGATGGGCACTTGGGTTGTTTCCACATTTTTGCAATTGTGAATTGTGCTGCTATAAACATTCTAGTGCAGATGTTTTTTTTATAGAATATCTTGTTTTCCTTTGGGTAGCTGCCCAGTAATGGGATTGCTGGATCAAATGGTGGGTCTACTTTTAGTTCTTTGCGATATCTCCATATTACTTTCCATAGACATTGTACTAGACTGCAGTCCCACCAGCAATGTATGAATGTTCCTGTCTCTCTGCATCCACGCCAATATTTATTGTTTTGGGACTTTTTTATAAAAGCCATTCTCACTGGAGTTAAGTGATATCTCATTGTGGTTTTGTATTTCATTAGATTAGAGATATTGAGATTTTTTCATATGTTTTTTGGCCATTAATCTGTCTTCTTTTGAAAAGTTCCTGTTTGTGTCCTTTGCCCACTTTTTGATGGGGCTGTTTGATTTTTTTTCTTTTTGATTTTCCTGAGTTCCTGAGTTTCCTGAATTTGCTATACAAAATATATATATATATATATAACAAAAATAAAATTTAAAAGCAAACGATGAAAACTGCAAGATAAGTGACAGACAAAATATTAATGTTTATTCAATAAACATTTATTGAGTAGCTACCAAGGGCTAAAAATGGGAAATAGAGATCCACAATACTAGCACAAACCTCCTTTGTCCCAGTGGAGATCTTACAAATAACAATAATACAAATATACTAATAGAAAAATATTTCCAAAGTATACAAACAGAAAATTTACAGGAAGAAGGTCAATACACACTGTGTATTTAAAGTATTCATCTTTGCTAAAATCAAAGAATAAATATAAAAACAATCAAATATCAAATTACTGGAGATTGATAAACTCAGCACTAGTTAAGACTGAGAGGAAATGGATACGTTCACATATTGTGTGGGGGGCTGTATAATGGTTCAGTCTTTTTGTAGGGAAATATTATTTATATAATGCACATCAAAAAGTAAAGTGCATATGACTTTTGCTGAAGCAATTTCATGTATAGGATTTTGTTAATATACCAAGGAGAAAAATGATCAAGTGCATACAAATGTATTACTATATGAATAAGGATATTTATTGCAGTGTTGTTTGCAAGAGCAGAAAACCAAAACCAAGCCTCAGTGCATGCCACAAAAGGGTTGGTAAAATGAAGCAAAGTAAAAAGAAATACAAGGGAATTCTCTGGAGAGTCATGGAGTGGGGAATAAGGATAAAGTGGCATAAACATATACGCTTATAAAGAAGGATATTGCATGGACTAGTGATGATAATATGCCATTAGTGGGGATATATAATTAACTCAACTCTTGGTTACTAGATAGAAAATAAAATAGAATGGAGAGCAGATAGGATGGAGGAGAGGAGAAATGCACAGCGGATGGAAAGAATAAAAGGAGGGGCATGTTACAAAGAAGGCCAAATAGTATGATCCCGTTTATATAAAATTTTGTGTATATATGCATGTGAGGGGGTGTGCATGTCTGTCTGTGTGTCTCTGTGTGTGCGCAGGTGTACACATACAAAGAATGCCAGAAAGAATTCGTAACAAAAAATATTCCTCGATGTCACCCTGGGAGTGAGATTTTAGATGGTCTTTACATTTTTTAATACTTCTTTTGTATTGCTTAGCTATTCCAAATGGGAATGTGTTATACCTATAATCCAAGGTGAGGGGGTGGCATAATTTGGGGTAGCAGGAAGAAATAATGTATGTAGGCACAGCAAATCCTCTCTCCTGCTCTCCTGACATGACTTTTATATAAACATGGTCTCTAATCATTTTCCCTCACCCTGCGGTGTGTCAAATGTGAGGCAGGTGTGACAGAAGCAATAGTGATTTAGTTACAAAATATTGAAATACACCATTAAGATGGATAGGAAATCCATAGGATGCTTCTTCTGTAATTAAAAACAATATCTAATCATCAGAAACAAGTTTCCTGGCTTGACACCAAGTGACAAAATGCTGCTAAGCCCACAAGGGACTCTTGCCCTAATTCCCCTAAAGCTGCTTGTTCTCCTGCCTGCTTTGATTGAACCGCTGCTGTTTCTACTGTTGCAAGCAGGGCTCCAGTAGCGAAGTCTCTATGTCTTCAGGGGGATTTATCTTCACAAAGTGGGGTGAAGTTTTAGGCAAATTCCAGGGTAGTTGACAGCATGAATAATTCAAGTGATAGTACCTGCTTTCTTTTCGAAATACGTGTGTTTTCCCGAATTATCTAATGCCCTGACATTTTCTGTCACCATGTTTGTAAATATGCCAATAATGTTATTATAAAGTAATGGGTAAGTATGTGCAAGATGCGTGAATTTAGCTCAAACCCAAAATGCATAAATCTTGGAGGTCCCTCGTAATCTCATGGACATGGTTGAAAAGAGAGATGTGGTTCAAAACGCTAGTCCCCACAAGTAAATGTCAGGAAATTCCCACTAACACTTACTAATTTCAAAGTAAATAGATACTAGATAGTACCAAATTAACTACAGTATTTACATATTCTACCTCATTGAATCCTCCTAATTAAGAGGTAATATCTACTTATGAGACAGGTATAATTAAGCCTAGTTTTACAGATGAGTAAATTTGAGGTCATAGAAGTGAGATAACTTGACCAAGACCACAAAGCTAATGAGTGCCAAAGCTGAAGTTCAAATTCAATCATTGCACGGTGTTTAGTGTTCCAAGGAGAAAACTCAAGCACGGGCTTTCCTTTCTCTTTGTACTGGCATCTTGCAGGTCACAGCCATATAAGTAATTAACCTTCACCAATCACCATACCGACACTTTGTCAGCTAGATACCTCCAGCAAAACTTATTCCACGGAGATGTAGCTTTTTATGAGGTCACATCTTTAAAAAGATATTATCATAGTAAATTAGTAGAACTTTCAGAGCCCGGTTAATTTGGCTCAGCCATTGAGCCCTTAAGTTGTTTGGAAGAAAAGATATTGAGCACACAATACTCATTAGGGCTCAAGTTTTATATTTACGGCCACAGGGTCTTCTCTTATATAGTTTCTTGCTTACCTCTTGAATTGGCCTAAACAGCACTTCTTGTGGGTGGTAGAGATAATTGTGTAAAAGTGACACATTTTAGTTGGGATCACAAGCACACACATAAACACACACACACCATCAAAGGGAAAAACATAAAACTACTCTTACAGTCTTATTATAACAGAAATAAACTTGATGTCACTGAAAATTATAAGCTCCCTTATACAAATAAGACTCCAAAACACACATGCCCATACACACTCCCACTCACTGACCCCCAAAATGTTTTATTCATGGCAAAGAAGAAATGGTTTTTCTGTCTGATTTATCACAATCATTTCCTGCAGAGTCAAAAAAATTTGACATATTTTTCTGAGGATAAAGCATAAAAATGACCGTTGCTTTGGAGACTGGAAGCAAATATGTCACCTTTGTAGAAGTAATTCTCAATGAATTGGGAAAACAGAGCATTTCCTCTTCTTTTCAGACACTTATCCTTAAGCCTAGTTTGCCCTGTGCTCAGTCGGGTGGCCTGTGTCTGAGATCACCACACGCTCAGACCAAATAGAAAGACTTATGTTCTTGGGGACATTATCTCATAATTTGAAATGGAATATTTCAGGGAAGAGCACTTTAAAATATTTTCACAAATAATGTTGATTTAGTATAATTTCTCCCCCGCTCCTTTTTTTTTTGAAAAGCCCTGTGGCTTAGCAATATAAGAAATAAGGGTGTTAGAGGATCACGTCGGGAAGCGCCAGGCCACAAGGAGCTCTCAGAAGCGGTCCAGCCAGTTAAGTGCTTCATTGAAGTTGCTACTCTAAGTCAAGGATTTCCATCTGTTTCAGAACAACTTATTCACCTTCCAGTAACTGACCTGGAAAACTAAAGTTCCATTTTTGTCACACTTTTATTGCGTGGGGTGAGGCGAGGGACAAAACAGAGCAATGGTCAACAAATTGCATTCTTGCTAGAGCGTGTGTAGAGAAAAACCCTATTAAAACATGGCTGATTATTGGATGGATTTGTTCTATCCTGAATCAGATAATTTCCTCTGAAGCTTAAGTACACACAGAAAAGTTCTGATAAGAGTCCGCATATGATGCAGACATTAGTCCTGTCCATCAAATACCTCTCATAAAGGGGTCCTGGTGTATGCACAAAACAATAAACTGCCCTTAGTAAGCAATGAGTCACTTCAAAGAACTGGACAAGAGCATTGATTCAAATATTTCCTGGAAGCCACTTTAAAAATCTTATTTTGCAAAAATTGGCAAAATGAGAAAGCAACAAATTTGGTTTTACCCTGTGTTTTGTTTTTTTTTTTTTTTTTTTTTGAGACAGAGTCTCACTCTCTTGCCTGGGGCGAGTGCCGTGGCGTCAGCCTAGCTCACAGCAACCTCAAACTCCTGGGCTCAGGCAATCCTACTGTCTCAGCCTCCCGAGTAGCTGGG
>CAUYSK010097649.1:0-18114 GCA_963575035.1 Avahi laniger | reverse complement strand
AGATGCAAAAATCCTCAACAAAATTTTAGTAAATAGAATTCAGCAGCACATCAAAAAAATAATTCACCATTACCAGGTGGAGTGGGCTTTATTCCAGGGATGCAAGGCTGGTTTAACATATGCAAATCTATAAATGCAATTCGCCACATAAATAAAAACAAGAACAAAGACCATATGATTCTCTCAATAGATACAGAAAAAGCATTTGACAAAGTCCAACGCACCTTTATGATAAAAACTCTCATCAAAATAGGCATAGACAGCTCATTCCTTAAAATTATCATGTCCATTTATGACAAATGCACTGCCAATATCATATTGAATGGGGAAAAACTGAAACAATTCCCACTGAGAACTGAAAGTACATAAGGCTGCCCTGTATCTGAACCTTTTTATTTCGGAATTGAGAGTAGACATGTATTTTTTTTCCTTTAGATAACATATGGATGTTTCTTGATGAGATTTGTAGAAGAATATTTGCTTCAACATAAGGAGAAATTAAATTTAACCATGTCTAGCAATGAATGTGCTGCTTCTGAATTAGTATGTTATGTTACAGGTACCATAAATTATTTTTTAGAAATTATTGCTGTCAAAAGTGCTATACAGACCAGGTACGGTGGCCCATGCCTATAATTCTAGCACTCTGGGAGGCTAAGGCAGGAGGAACGTTTCAGCTCAGGAGTTCAAGACCCCATACTACTAAAAAAATAGAAAGAAATTACTCGAACAGCTAAAAATATATAGAAAAAAATTAGCCAGGCATAGTGGCACATGCCTGTAGTCCCAGCTACTCGGGAGGCTGAGGCAGGAGGATCGCTTGAGTCCAGGAGTTTGAGGTTGCTGTGAGCTAGGCCGAAACCACAGCACTCTAGCCCAGGCAACAGAGTAAGATTCTGTCTCAAAAAAGAAAAAAAAAAGTGCTATACAGTTAATTTATATATCTACACTGGAAAGCCTGGTAGAGGTGATTTAGATTTTGTTCAATTTTATGATCCTATATTTCAAATTTTGATTATTTCAAATGATGATAAAAACCAAATTTGAAGCCAAAGTATGTATTTATTCATTCACGAAAACTCCTCCCTTGACAAATATTTCTCAAAATTTGACTTCCCTCTGGAATCTACTAGCTTTACTTTGGATTTCAGAGTCTTGTTTCTTGCATTTTGTCCTAAGTTTTTAATCCCAATTAGTGGGAGGGATGGACTATTTGGATTTATGTTCCAATACAGAAACCAGAACGAAGCTGTTTCTTTGCCTATTAGTGCATTATCATTAAGATATCATTTTTTGCTTGTTTTGTTAATGGCATGTACTTGGAAAAGCACCAGAGGCTTGACCTTTAGGACACTTCTTTCTGCTTTCTCCTCACACTCTGCGCCCTTCTGAAAACTTTCCTCCTATTTTATTAATCATGTGACACTGAAACATTGAGAAGAAGAATGAAAGGAATGGTCTCCGATTTGCCAATCTGTCTTTACTTAGGAGTATTAACTTCATGTCCCAGTCACAATTTGGGGTCACTCAAATATAACCTAGAACGTGACCTTGGAAGCATTTTTATTTCTGTTCTGCAGTGGCTGGTGGACAATAATTTGCTTGGCAAATGTGTCTGTGTCTGAGGAAATAAAAAAGGTTCAGATTTCTACCTATTACTTTATTTGTTCCTAGATCTGGAGACCAACCCTCCTGAGCTCTGGATGTCATTTTCTTTCCTAACCAAACCAAAATGCCTTTTCCTTCCTCAAATGTTCCTCACTGGCTTCTTACTGTGAGTCTTCATAGCCAGACATTTTCCTCTGACCTCTGGAGCATCTCCACGCTTGGACAAGGAGCCTGTGCTTCTTTCCCAACTTGTCGTCTGTAAGTGCCTGAAAGCTTACTTTTCCTCATGCTATAAAGGTGTTGAAATAAATACGGTAAAGTTATAGCTGTCAAGCAAAAATAGTCTGTTGAAGATATATTCAAGTGATCATTATATTTTAGCTTTAATGAGGTACTTCATTCTTTGAGACCTCATTATTTTTGCAGTTAGAAAACCACAGCACATTACTTCCAGTTAATTACAAAGAATTTAATTTTAGAGACCAATATACAAAAGATACAGTTCATAATTATCATAATAAAATCTCCAGAGAATTTAAATGGGATATATTTTCTAGACAAACTATTTCTCTTTAAATTAAGGTTTAAAACCAATCTTTAATTCTGAGAGAAATGTTTAACTAGACTTTTATGTAAATACTTTAAAAATATTCTTCATAGAACAAAGTTAACTATGGCTGTTAGATCTCTGTGCCATTAGCAACAGAATGCAGAGTTAAATTCTAACAACTCCCGGAATAACTAATCATGATTATAAAGGCTAAAAATAAAATCATAAAAAGCAACAAAAGGAATAATGTATTTATTTTATCATATAACACATTTTGGGATACTTATAAGCATAATTATATAAAAGGGAGACTTGAAATCATATTGAAACTGTATCTTGTGAAAGAAGTTAATATCTTCAAAATCTTCTTTTTCAAAGTTTATATCTTGCATTTTTGTTCAAACAATGGTGACATCTATTAAAATTATATGAAACAGGATTCCCTGGGAGTCAATAGGGTACAACTTTGCACCTTACACGTGTATATAGGATCCCATGTGATTAGATCACATTTCACTCTAGGCAATAAGTGAATTGTTGAAGAGTGTTTCTGATTAATGTCATGTATAAGTCTTTAAATCCTTAAGAACAGAGTATTTCAAAAGCATATCTCACCTTTACAATCTCATTTTTTTTAAATTTTTTTCTTGTTTTTTAAGTGTATGCATAAAGTTTATGTTTTATTAAGCTATATACAAATACAAAACTCCCTTATGGGCAGTGTATATGTATGTATGTAATATGCAAGAAAAGTATGAAAAATTTCCCCTTTCTTAAGCTTGCTTTAAGCTTGCACATTATTCCTCATTTTTCCTTTTTTCTCTAGCTACAGTAAACTAGCACCATGCTCAACTTTCTTACTGTCTTATTAATATTTTCAATGCCTAAAAAAATGAGATTATAGACACTTTAATACATTCAACCTGGGAGGCTGAGGCAGGAGGATCGCTTGAGCCCAGGAGTTCAAGGTTGCTGTGAGCTAGACTGACGCCATGGCACTCTATCCCAGGCAAGAGAGTGAGACTCTGTCTTAAAAAAACAAAAAAAATTCAATATTTCTTAGGACACCTTGTTTCAGAGTTTTGTATGTTTAGCACTGTGTAAGCAAGCTCTCTGATCAGTTCAACTTCAAGACATATGCTTGTGCTAAAACATATCTAAATATAAGTATAATTTGTAATTTCTTTATCTCAATCCCTGCCACAGATAGCTTTAAGTATAACATTAGGTAAACAACATTGGGTCTTATTTACTGTGCCCTTTAGATATTACTCTCCAGAAAGTGAGTAATTATTATCACTATAATATCATGAGTATATATAATAATAACCAGATCATAAAAGTTTATTTAGTTTTATCTTTGTTAAGAAAAGCCAATTAAAACCTGATATAAGAAAAATATTAAACAGCATATCCTTCAATATCATATTGGGGCCTTGTTTAACAATCTCTCTGAAGAATTATTTAGTTCTGCAGAAGAATGCACTTGCATTTGATTTGCTATTTACTATTCAATTAGAGTCAGGGTACCACAAAGTTACATGTTACATTGTACGTCTTATCTTCTAGTGTGGCAAAGAACTTTTCTCTGTTAAAAAAAAAAAAAAAGGATAACATCAAGAGATATGTATATTATATTTTTGGTGCTATTGTTTTTTTGTTTGTTTTTAACTTCCCTATATAACTACAAATATTACGAAGGTTTGGATAATTGAAAGGGCTTTGAAGACTCTGCAGAACATACCAAGGTAAGGCTTTTAATAGAAGCAAAGAATATACGACAACAAAAGAAAAAAAGTTTAGCTGACTTCTGGAGGTCCATGAGTCATCCAAGTTTATGTTCCCCAAGGTCCTTCTTACTTGCACAAAGATGCACATCATTTTCTGATTAAACTTTCAAGATTTGTGTAACGAATCTTGGCTTCAGGGAGCTCCAGACAGACATTTCTAGCAATGTATTTTATGCCTCTCTGGTTACCTAGCCAAGCCACATTACCTAACTTGTTACAAGAGGTAAAAGTCAACCATAAACAAACCCTCAGTGCTGCCAGGGGAGTTTCAGACTTTAAACAGTGTATCACAAATCATTAAATAGTAAGTTAGGCTTTATTTTGGACAAGAATCAAGCCAGACATCCCAATATCCACAGAGATAAGCATAGAGCTGTCCTCATCCAACTGTAAAATAATTATATCCCAAATAAGAACAGTTTTATATCCAATAGCAATCTTATTCCAATAATCATTGTTAAAATGCCTATGAATATCAAAAATTCAAAATGTTCTATTCACAGCTTTTTAAAAATCTTATAGGTTCCTCATTAATGTGTTGATAAACTTTGACATACATTTATTTAATATGTATGAGTCATATATTTAAATTTTTAAAAATTATATATGAATTATCATTTATTTCATTTCAAAACCTTTTCTTTTCTTTGACTGGCATTTCTTTTCCTTCTATGACACTATTTAGTTTTCTCCTTCATTGTTGCTTTGTGTCCTTTGATTAAGAGAATGAAGATCCCAGACCCTGTGATTTAATCCAGATTCTTATATCCTCTATGAATGAATTTCCAAATTGCTTTTTTTGCATAATGGAATTAGAAGAAACAAGTGTGACTATTGAGGATATTTCCTGGTCCTTGTGTAATTATGCTTCCAATATATTAAGAATGGTTTCCTCCATACCCCACCTAGAAGCAAAATTTCATAGGGTTTACATAAAACACAATGACAAACCCTCATGATATTTCTATTAATATTTGTAGCTTTTGAATTCATTTTCTCTCATTCACTGGGTTAATCCATGTGTTATTCCAAATTAATGGCTGAAGAACTACTGCAGTCCAGCACAGTGGCTGGGGCCTGTAATCTCAGCTACTAGGGAGGATGAGGCAGAGAGATTGCTTGAGGACAGGAGTTTGAGATCAGTTTAGGCAATATATCAATAGCAAGTCCCCATCTATTAAAAAAATAAACAAAAAATGAAAAAATATTAGCCAGGCATGGTGGCACATGCCTCTAGTCCCAGCTGCTCCAGAAGCTAAGGTAAAAGGATCGCTCGAGCTCAGGAGTTGGAGGCTGCAGTGAGCTGAGATCACGCCACCATCCTCCAGCCTGGGCAACAGTGTGATCCCTTCTCTTAAAAAAAAAAGAAAAGAACTGAGACAACCAAAATCTTTTCTTTCCATTAGCTTACTGGTAAATGTTGAGATGCTTGCAGTGAGAACCTACCCCACCCCCTTTTTTAAATCAAAATATTTCAATAAAGCTGGAATATTTATTTATTGTTATTTTGCCATTATTAAGTAAATGGAATAACCAGGTTAGACCCAATGCTTCAAAATGATGTGAAATATACTGGGTTTATTTGTTATAATAAATGGATTAGGTTTGGTGCAATTAAATATATAATCTAATTTTATTGTGTTTTTTTAAATGTGTTGAAGAATATAAAGTACATAAGAAGACCATAACCTAGAGACAATAAATTTTAAAATTAAGCTATTTAAAAAATGTGACTCCTATATTCAATTCACTTATTTTGAAGGCTCTGAATATGTGTTGATCTAAATACATACTCTGCTGTTAGTATTACACGGTTAGAAACTGAAAATAAATGGAGAAATAAATATTTATTCTTTTAAATGGTGATAAGGACTATGATAAAAAATATTCCAGAGTGATGAGGATAGAATATGTAAGTAGGGAGGGAAGGTGTTATTTTTTGATAGGCTAATAAATGAAGAGCTGCCTCAATAAAAGTCATTTGAGCAGAGACCTGAAGGAAAGAGTGGAAGTAGCCTTAGAGTTACCTCCGAGAGGAGCACTTCAAGCAGAAGGAAATACAGACACCCCAATGCCAGAGCATGCGGGCCATGAGCAAGTAGCTGTAAGGTGTCAGGGATGGCTCAGGCAAAGCAAGCAAGCAAGGGGCTTGCAGGGGGCCAGATCAGAGAGGCAGCAAGGAACTGAAGATGTAGCACCTCGGAAGGCCAGTTGGAGAGCTGGAAAGCCATTGGAGGGCTTGGAATAGGAGTAACCTGATCCCCTTTAATATTAAAGAAATTACTTTGTCTAACATATGGAGAATGAACTGAAGAGGGTGAGAACAAAAGAAAGAGAACCAGTTAGGGTGGTATTACAAGTAACCAAGGGAGAGGTAACTGGAAAAGGAATGGTGTTAGTGTACTTGGTCAGACGTGGTTGGAATATGGATATATATTTTGAAGATGGAGTCAAGAAGATTTGCTGATAATCTGAGTGTGTTATATGAGACAGTAGATCAGGCTAATGAGATTATTTCAGAATTCTGGTTTTGAATAATCTGAAGAATTATGCTACCATTTATGAAGTGGTAAGGGAGATCAGAAGCATGATTTTGAATAAGCATTAATCAAATGATTGTCTCAGCTGTATTTTTTTAAATTTTAGTTTATTTTTCTTCCAGAGACAATGAAAGAAAAAGGAAAAGAGAGGAAAGAAAGGAAGATGAGAAAAGTAAAATGTAGGAGAGATTGACAGGGAGAGGGGAGAGAGGGAGACAGAGAGAGAGAGAGAGAGTCATTGTTGAAAATAAAACCATAAGTCTCACAATTAAAAATAAAAATTACAAATGGATGCATGAGATATACAATTATCATTAGAAAGATGATTTGGGTTAATCGAAGTTGTTTTCCCAAATCAATATTTTTCAGTAAACAGAATTCCATGTACATGAAAAAGTTATGTCTCGTAGTTTTGGAGGCTGGAAGTCCAAGATCAGGGTACCAACAAGATCAGGTTCTTGGTACAGGAAGAACCCAATCATCGTGGCTTGCAGGTGGATGCCTTCTTGCTGTGTTCTCGCATGGCAGAGAGAGAGAAAGCTCTGGTTTTTCTTCCTCTTCTATTTATAAGGGATCTAGTCCCACAATAGGCCTCCACCTTCACAACCTCACATAAACCTAATTATCTCCAAAAGGTCCCACCTCCTAACACCATCACCCCCAGGGGTAAGACTTCAACCTATAAATTTTGGAAGGCACAAACATTCGGGCCATAATAGTCAAGTAGTATCTTTAGGTTTCTTTCTACTGTTCTAATTTAAGAAAACATCACATGAATAAAAAGAACTTTGAAAATTAATTTGATATTTACAATGATTACCTGCTTTTATTTCAGGTTTTATTTTATTAGCTCATCTTTATATTGAGTATAATATATTTTCAGGAGTGAAGTGGTGGCTGAGAGCAAATAACACATAAACATTTCCCATTCTTCAAATGCTTTCATTGCTATTGATGAAAACGAAGCTCTGATGTTTGAGGTTATGAGTTTTCTGAATTTATTCACCAGGAAACCAATCTCCAATAAATTACATTTTTACTAACATCCATGCAACCCCTCTCAGATACATACACATATTCACATAAAGGATTCCAGCTGCTTTGCTAAATTTTCACACATCAGCTAAGTCAAGCACCCCACTAGTCACAGGTGACAAATAATGCTCGAACATCTGCTTGCTAACAATATAATCTGGCTCATTTACTACCACCAGTTTCCTGGTATTGTGCCCACAGGATATGTTCAATAAATACTGAATGAAATTCTTTTACCTGTTGAGAAGAATAAATAAACCTCTAGGGCGGGAGAGTAATGATATCATAGCCCTTACTTCTCCGTTAGAAGAAATAGTTACAGGCCATGTGAAGCTTGTGTAATACACTGGACATCATTGTGTTTTGATAGCATGATCTGAGTTTATGATGAAGCCTAGTGTAGTTTACCCAGGAAATCTCAAATAGGTCAAATACCCTGAGAATGTTTCTTGGGTTTAGCAGAATGATCATTTCAATTTCTGCTCAGTTTGCTTCCAGAGCAAGCAGTGATACAAATGATTAAACTTCTACCACTGGGGATAGTTAGAATTCAGTGTCTCAGGTAGCTATGAGTGAGTCAACAAATTGCAAGCTGTTTGGCATATTGCCCATAAGAACAGTAGTTTTAAATGTTCTTAGATAAGGCACTGAAAAATCAATAAAATATTTTTCAAAGATATGACAAAATGAATTTTATATTAAAATGTATAATCTGAAAATGTTATTATTTATATTATATTTCAAAGCCTTATTTTACATTATCCAATATAAATGTCTATTTCTAAATCCATCAGGATAATATATATTAATTATCTTTTAATGTAAAATTTTAGATCTTTATGATAGCAACTTTCTATGAACTATCTTTTTCAAATGTTTTCCAGTATATCTTTTATATGTATTAACTTCTTCCAGGCAGTTATTCTATAACTTTTCTTTCTCCGATATGCCACCCACACACCTTGCCCCTCAAAGATGAGTATCTCCTTTTTTATTTCACTGAGATAATAGAAGCTAATAGAAGAGAAATTTCATTTACTTCTATGATGTTATCTAATAACCTACCTACATCTGGACCTGTAATCTCTACTTTTCCTCCTCTCAAAGTCCTATTACTCCTTAATGCAATAGCTACCACCCACCTTTGGTTCAGCAATGACTTTGATTGAGTAATGATGCACTCTCTTTTATTCATCATCAATATTCTCAGTAAGAATGAATGCAGATTGTTAATATTTTCTGTCTTAAAAACAATCCTCCCTAGATCCCTCCTACCACCTACTTTAACTATGACCTCATCATCTGTTCTTCTTTAGAGGAAAACTGCACTATGATCATCCTACAAGCCATTCCTATAAATATTTAGCATTCCTCATTCTTTTAAAGTTTTTCTTGTAGGGATCACTAATGAATTCTCTATTAGAACACCCAATAGACAGTTTCTCAGCCCTTGTTTTACTCAACTTCTCAACATAATTTAATACAATAGACTTCCGTTTTAAAATATCTTACGCACTCTGTTTCTGGGACACAGAAATTTCTTATTTGTCCTTTTCCTCATTCTTCTGTTTTAATCTGCACCTTGATATTGGAATAGAATTTGGATAAACCCCCAAATAGATGACCACTTAAGCTTTACAGGAGATGAGATTGCTGAATGATTCTGTATGTATAAAAAGAGGGATCAGGGCATGAGTTGGGTATAAAATATAATTTAAGCAATGTAAGGTATGGACTTAAAACTTGCTCTGGATTTCAAAATTAGGAGCTTAATTGAAAATTTGGGGAACTCCGGTATAGAAGATTGGTGGTTATAGAATTTAGGGTGCTGAGGAAGAGAATTCAGTCACTACTCTGATTAGTACTTCCAAACTTTAATGAGTATATGAATCACCACAGTATGTTGTTAAATTAAAGTTTTCGATTTCATAGTTCTGACTGGACTTAAAAAGTACACATTTCCAAAATGTTCCCAAGTGATGACGATATCGTGTCTATGGACCACACTACATATAGCAAGAGTCTAGACTTCTTTTAAAAGACTTTACCATGGTCGCCCGTGATGGCTCATGCCTGTAATCCTAGCACTCTAGGAGGCCAAGGCAGGTGGATTGTTTGAGCTCAGGAGTTTGAGACCAATCTGAGCAAGAATGAGACCCCCCCCCATCTCTACTAAAAGTAGAAAGAAATTAGCTGGACAACTAGCAATATATAGAAAAAATTAGCCGGGCATGGTGGTGCATGCCTGTAGCCCCAGCTACTGGGGAGGCTGAGGCAGGAGGATTGCTTCAGCCCAGGAGTTTGAGGTTGCTGTGAGCTAGGTTGATGCCATGGCACTCTAGCCTGGGCAACAGAATGAGACTCTATCTCAAAAAAAAAAAAAAAACTTTACCATTGAAAACAGATAGGAAGCTAGAAGAGTCTTACAGTCATGGAGTCACATATAGTTAGAGAGACAACACTTCTGACACATTTCTTTATAGACAACTTAGGATGACTTTTCTGAAAATGGGGGAGGTGAAGACACAGGACAGAAGAACAGAGATGTATCAGGTCACTACCAGAGAACCAGGAGGAAAAATCTATATTACATATAGATATAAATATAGGTACAGATATATACATATACACACAAACATATTTATAATAAAGTAAGGAAGAAATAATCATAAGCATTACAGTCCTCATAGCTAATATTTAATATTAATTTCTTGCACTATCTATTCAACATTTCATTTACCCTTAGCAAGTGCCTCAGCTGTTCATGATGCTTTGCTTGGTTGGGTGACCCCAACCTTCCTTCCTAAAGAGTCTGCACCATTAGTAGTCCTCCCTAGATTGGTTTGTTGTAGCTTTTCTTTGACCTCAATTACAGGGTATGGAACCACTATGAAACTCTTAAAGGGATCTCCTGTGTTCCAGACATACTCTTCCTTACCTTTATTGTGAAATAGTAGTGCAATTTTTCTCCTTAGTTGACAGGATCAATCACCCAGCTAGCACAATAACTCCCTTCTTCACCTGTTGATTCAGAAGCATGAGGATTCCAGAATGGCTGGATAGCAGTCTTAACTTCAGTTCAATGTAATGATTATTGTATATCCTGGTGGAAGCATTCCCTTTGGGAGTAAGACCTGTAGACAAGCAGATCATAAGGTCATAGGATCAGGAAGCAAAAATTTTGCTAGTGGGTCACTATAGGTAATAGAGTGTGGTACCATTCCCTTTTCCACCTTTGGATTTATGGAATTGAGATTTAGAGCATATACAGCCTCCAGGAGAACATTGCCTGAGGCAAGCAAGACATTGCCACTTAGCTGTTCCTGTTGATTCTTCAAAAGGCAATTTTATCATTCTATCTGGCCAGATGTTTCAGGGTAATGGAAAACATGGTATGATCAATAAGTTCCATGTGCATGGGCCATTATGATATTTTATTTGCTGTGAAGTTAAGTTCCTTGATCAAAAGTAGTTCTGTGTGGAGTACTACGACAGTGAAAACATCATTCTGTAAGCCCATAGATGGTAGTTTTGTATGCAGAGATCATATCCAGAGAAAGTGCTATTCTAGTAATAACAAAGTGCTGCCCCTTCAATGATAGAAGTGGTTTGATGTAATCAACCTGACACCAGGTAGCTGGCTGATCACCCTGAGGAATGGGGCCATACTGGGAAATCAGTGTCAGTATCTGCTGCTAGCATATTGGATACTCAGCAATGGGTATAGCCAGGTCATCTTTGTTGCGTAGAAGTCCATGTTGTTGACCCATGTGCAACTCCAATCCCTGCCACCGGATCAATTCTTTGTTCATGAGCCCATTGGGCAAAGAGGCTGACTGGCACCGATAGAATGGGTCATTCTGTCCACGTGATTATCAGAGTTTTCCTCTACTGAGGTCACTCTTGGGTGAGCATGTACATGGGAGACAAATATCTTCATGTTTTTGTCAATTTGGAGAGATCTGCCCATATACCTCTTCCACAGACCCCCTTGTCAATAAATTTTCAATCGTGTTCCTTCCAAGTTCCTTACCATCCAGCCACGCCATTGGCCTCAGCTTATAATTCAATATATACTCTCATCTGGTTATTTTTCATTTCAAGGAAAATGAACAACAATGAGGCACAGTGCCAAATCTGCCTTCAGGAATGGCTCAGAAAGGGTCTGCTGTGCAGCAGTCCATAAGTGGAATTGCTTCTTCTTTAGGGAATCTTCAGTTTTGTTGTTAAATCTTTGCAATTGGTTAGATTAGGCCCACCTATATTATCTAGGATAATATCCTTTACGTAAAGTCAACTGATTATAGGCATTAATCACATCATAATATATCTTCACAACAATACCTAACTCGGTGTTTGAGTAACTGTATACCATATTTTAGCCAATCATAGGACGTAAATTCTGAAAGGGGTTCCTTACAGAAATGACTAAAATGTGGAAAGAAAAGTAGCTTAAATTTTACAATAAAAATAGAAGTGAAAAGGGTAGAATTTATATAGAAAAGTAGATCAATTTATAAATAGATAAATTTATAAATGGAAATGTAAAAAGTTCATGCCTATTGGTTTCTGTGTTCCTGTGACATTAATGAAGGTTATTTGATGAGGATAAAATATGTGAGAAAGGAGAAAGACTTAAAGAGAGAGACACAAGCTGTACATGTAGAATCTAAATTTTAAAATTAAAATTAAAATACTTAGTTGGTAAACTCTTCCCCAGAGAAGTAGGAAAACAACATGCACTGACTAGCATGTCGCTGGCAAAATGTCCTCATTTTTAATTCCTCAATCTTCCCTTTGTCATGTTTTCCAAAAAAAAAAAGCACTTTGAGAATGGTATTATCTTTATTTTGCTTCATCTCATATAATGATGTTTTAGTTTTTAAAAGCAGTTTGAGCAAAATAAAATTCAGGAGTTTGGAAGAGAGTCGAATATTAAATATTTTTCTAGGCCCTTTATTCTTTTTTTCTTTTACAGAGATGCCCAGAAAAACAATAGCCCATAATTTCCAATTTAGAATGTTATTGCCTTCCTAAAGGAACCATTTCTATGATGAGCTAAAATTTTCTAAATGTTTAAAGATTGATTAATATTCCTACGTATAACAATATTTATATTTATTTTGAATAATTTCTGATGTCATAATCTACAAAGCAAAGCCCTTTCAGTGGAAAAACTATTCAGTAAGTATTCAAAATTCTTTTAATAGCTAGTTGAGCTAGAATTCAGATCAATTTATTGTTGACATGCTAGCTATCGTAGCAATCAAAATATTTTTCTAGTATGTTTTAATGGTAAAATTGTTACTGGATTACCCTAGTTTGAATAATTTTAAATAATATGTCCTAGTAGTCAATATCAAATTATTAAATAATACACTTAAAAATAAGGTATCGACAATAATGATGAATATAATTAAATATATTAAAGTAAAAGGGCCTATCATTTTAGAATAGAAAACTCTTTTTGTTAATAAATTATATAATAGGAAACTAAATGTTATGGTTTGAATGTATGTGTTTCCCCAAAATTCATATTCATATGTTGAAACACTTTCAAATGTGATGGTATTAAGAGATGTGGCCTGTGGGAGATGATAAGGTTATTAGGGCTTTGCCCTTATGAAAGGAATTAGTGCCCTTATGAAAGAGGTCTGAAGGAGCTTGGCCTCTTGCCCCTTCTACCATGTAAGGACACACAGAAAATGCCATTCATAAAGCAGAGAGCCCTCATCAGACGCCAAATCTTCTGGTACCTTGATCCTAGAATTCCCAGCCTCCAGAACTGTCAGCAATAAATTTCTGTTGTTTATAAATTATCCAATCAAAAGTAATTTTGTATCATAGACTGAATGGACTAAGACATCAAATATTAATATAAAATGTATTTTCTCATATGTATATTCTGATTAAAACAATGAATATAACTTTTACTTATTTTTAATAAAACCATCTTTTCTTTCTAAAATTAAAAAAATTCCCAGAGTTCAAACATAATTTCAACAAAAATTTAGGGCTAAATTTCCTATACTTATAAAAATCTAGGAATTCAATAAAAGTAAGTTAACAATACAGATAAAACAAATGAATGATTTTAACATTTATAATGAAAGGTTATAATCAAATGTGAAAATAAAAGCTTTTTAAACTGTGTCTCTAACTTCAAATTCCAGTGTGTCTTTGCTGTTACTATTTGCCTTACCGATAGGCTAGATTATATCCTTCTGCCTCCTTTTTGATATCTGTGCCTTTGTACCATTCCCTGCCAATTAACGCCCCCAAATATTACAAGTCATATTTTCAAAACACAGATAGTATCGTAGTATTCCCTAGCTATCAGTAGTCAATAGCAGAATATCTGAAAAGATAATAGGTTAATCAACAGGGTCAAAAACAAATAGCAAAATATCAAGTGTATAATTATTTAGTAAAGATATAAAATCATCTTAGATTTATTTAATTAATTACTATGTAAACCATGAAAAATATAGCCATACTTTTATTTTAAAAGAGAATTGGACTCACATAGAGAATAAGTATAGCAAATGCAACTAAAAATAATAATTATAATATATATGTAGTCCTTACTACATTCTAGAATAATTCCAGGTTTTAAAAAATGTATTATCCGATTTCATTTTTGCAGTGACATATTCTGTAGGCAGTATGTTTATCCCAAGTATACATATGAGAAAACAGACACAAGAAGTTAAAAAAAAATCACTAAATTTCATCCAAAAATATACAATCCAGGTACTTTGGCTCTAGAGCTCTCTTCTACTGGAATATGAAGAACTGCATCAGTTCAATCAAGCCATTATATCTTATTATTACTACTAAGAGAAATTAGCAGGACTAATCATTCCAGAAGCTCAAAAACATAAAATAAAGAAAACATATATGCAGTGTAATTGTTGAAAACAAACTAGATTATGAAATAAGATGAAGAAAGCTGAGCACAAAAAGGTGCTTTTAGAAGCTTATATTATAATGATTTGAAAAATAAAGAAAAACATGGGAGAAAGTAAAAGGTCAAAATCACAGAGCTTGATGGACCCCTTAAAGAAATTCAAAGCTACTGTGTTTGGTTAGAAACATCTGTAAGAATAAATAGAAATTAGGGAAATTGGTTGAATATTAAAGCACTATATATTATCTTCCAAATCTATATGGTATATGAAAAATGAAGCAATATTTGTTGAGCAAGTACTATCTGTCAAAACTATGCAAAGTTTCTCAGTGCTCTCCCTCTCTTTCTTTTTCTCTCTCTCTCATTTGTGTGAGAAAGAGAGAGATTAAAAAAGATTTTTGTATACACATGCACACACATGTATGCATGTACACATATATATGACTGTCTAAAGAGATAAAGAAATAAAGTGTTTTTTCTATCCCTGTAATTTACTAACATATCTCATACTTTATAGATGTCCTCATTTTTAGTTTAATCAGAAGATCATTTTCACGTGCATTATTATAAATTAGTAATAATTTAATTAGCATCTCCAAATAAATTCAGATTGTATATTTTAAGTTATATTCATACCTCACAATGATTACACTTATTAGGAAGTTTCTATTAATCCAATAGCATTTCACAGAGAAATGAGCAGTCAATGGATAAATTTCGAATATTTTATAATAGTTCTTAAAGAATTATCATAGCTCTCCGAGGTAAAAGAATAAACAGAGGATTAAAATGTAGAGCTGTACGATGAGTTATACTTAGGGCATGCTTACTTCCCGAAAACAATTTATAAAATGGCTTTTTCCGTACATCTCCTCTCATCTCACCCTTCTCCCTACCCCGCCGCGTATGGTCTGTTTTCTATTGTTGTATAACAAATCACCACAAACTTAGCATCTTGAAATAGCTCTTTATCCTCTCATGGTTTCTGTAGGCCAGAAGTCCAGGCACAACTGAAATGGGTTCTTTGCATAGGGACTTACCCTGAAATCCTGAATCAGGATTTTAAATCCTAAATCAGGTCTGTGGGCCTGCATTTCTTTCTGGAGCTCAGGGTCTCCTTTCAAATTCCTGTGGCTGTTGGCAGAATTCAACTCTCCGCTGCTGTGGAGCGGAGGCCCTGTTCTCTTGTTGGCCTTCACCCAGGGGCTGTTCTCAGTCCCTAAATACTCTCACACACAGCTCCCTCTGCGGACCTTTTCACACTACTAATGTCTGTCTTCTTTTAAGGATCCTCCTTTAAAATGGCACCTGACTGGGGTAGATCTTCTGGGATAGTCTGGGATAATCTTCCTTTTGATTAACTCAAAGTTGATTGACTGGTGATCTAATCAAATGAGTGACATTCCATCATATCCTTTACACCAGCAAGTGGGAATCTTGGAAGCCATCTTATACTTTTGTCTACCGCAGTGGAAGCATGATTGCTATTTTTTTTTTTTTTTTTTTGAGACAGAGTCTCCCTCTGTTGCCAGGACTAGAGTGCAGTGGTGTCAGCCTAGCTCACAGCAACCTCAAACTCCTGGGCTCAAGCGTTCCTTCTGCCTCAGCCTCCTGAGTAGCTGGGACTATAGGCATGCACTACCATGCCTGGCTAATTTTTTTTTCTATATATTTTTAGTTGTCCAGCTAATTTCTTTCTATTTTTGGTAGAGAAGGGGTCTCGCTTCTGCTGAGGCTGATCTCGAACTCCTGAGCTCAGGTGAGATCCTCCCGCTTCAGCCTCCCAGAGTGCTAGGATTACAGGCATGACCCACTGCGCCTGGCCCACGTTTGCTAGGCTTTGTTTTGACTTTCATAATTAGCACACTTGTGCCATTGTATTCTAGAGATTTGAGGTAATATTGATGTAATCAATGATTAGGGATGGTGAAAAGAATAAAATAGTAACTTTAAAATAATTATGTTTTTCCAGCAAATAAATTTATCACATCAAGGAATTAATTTCTTTTGAAACGTTGGTTCCTATGAACTGTCTCAGAAAGCATCATGAGCTGAATGTCTGTAAAGTGGAGCCACTACTTCCTCTCCCTTAAAATGTCTGGTCTTAGTTTTTCTTCCAAGTGATTACGATTAAAAAAGAAATCACCATTTTAATCATATGTGATTATAATAAGAATAAAGTTTAAAATATTCTTAACCTTTACAACAGTGTTTATGGTTTAGTTTATCATATATTATTTCTTTCTTAAAAAGATATTTCAATCTTAAATTAAGCTGAATTTAATTCTTTTGTAAGTCTATAATACAGTAAAAACAATCATTTTCTTTTTAAGAATCTTCATATTCTCTACAAAGTCAGATGAACAAAAATATCTTAAAAGGTTATGACAAAAAAGAGTTCAGATTCCCTCATTAAATGCTTCTCTGTGTTCCTAGAGCATTTTATACATCAAAACAGATGGCATTTGGCAAGCAAATGCCTGAAACTTACATGTGTTCACCAGAGGTTCTTCTGGAAATATCTCTGTGAGTGCAGAGGGAAAGTCACTTGTTCGTGACAGCTTTTCCACCATAAGATCGTGTTAGTCAGCAAATCGTACAAGAAAGGGTACTAATGAGGTTAATAAGCAGAACGTCTGGGAGCTCCCCGCTGAGGAATATTTCTAGAAGCATAAGAATAAGAAAGACACGGCGTACCTGAACTTCCAAAAGACAGACAAAGGAACTTAGTTACTGTGTCCTGAATTGCATACAATTATTTTAAAGTAATCCCATTTGTTTCCACTTCTGCTTCTGCTCCTCTAAAACCACTTACCTTTGTTTGTACCCTCTAGATTGTCATTTACCCTCTAGAATATTGCAAAACACACATTGACTTAAAGTGACATTTAATAGAAATGAAATACTCATACTTTTGTTGGCTTCTCTCTGAGTCAGAGAATAAATCTCTGTTCTCAAAGTACAAAATATGTTTATAAGAAAAACAGTTCCAAGTACTATCCCCTTTGAAGACTACATCAATTCTGACTTATGGTACCAGCACAAAAAGATTATAATACAAACGATAGAGTAATGACAATTTTATTATGTTTATTGTGTTTAATTTACATAGAATATTTCCAAACATAATTAAAATAATGTCATATAATTCTCTAGGTTCCCTCCAAAAACAGAGATTTCAACAATGAAAATTATAATACGATTCATAATTTATAATAGCATATCCATGATATTTAGTCATGTTTTTGGTCTCTAAACCAAAATGTTTCTGTATAAAAAGGAACATTTTTTATACCAAAGGAATATTTTAATAACAGTGATGTTGAAAAATATAAGTGAAATTGGAAAATTGTCGTGCCGTGCTTGCCAGCAAGAACGACGCAACAACTTGGAGTTCTTCCGACAGCGGTTTATTGGGGCGAACAGCTTCAACAAGATGGCGAGAGACCCAGAACGGAAGTACGGTTGACTTATATAACAGCACAAGTACATGTGGTGGAATGTGATTGGCGGCAGTCCCTGACGCACCATCAAGAGGCGGTCTCCTTTAGCACATGCGTTAACTATAGCCAGACGAAAGTCGCGCCCCACAGGCAAATATATTTGAATAAGTCTCTAGGTCATTTGAAGAAAGTCTGGGTGTGATTTTGTCATTCTTTCCAAGGATCTGGAGTCCTTTCA
>CAUYSK010097648.1:0-15527 GCA_963575035.1 Avahi laniger | reverse complement strand
TATCCCTCAATTTACATTCCGAGAACCTTGTCTTCTCCAATACTCCCTTGGGTTACTGGCTCATAGCTCTACTTTATTGCTGAACTTTCTCAAAAAACCACCCTCAGTTGCTGTCTCTACTTCCTTAACCTTTCACTAACTCATCATCTCTGCCATCTATCATCTGCTTTCCTCATGATACAATTTGGTTCTCTGAATTGTCCTGTATCTTTACAATAAATGCCTCTCTTCTTAAGTTAGTTGAGGCGATTTTCTGTTTCTTGTAACTAAACAATTTCCAAGACATTCTCATTTCCTCAGTTCACCTCTCTGACCCCCGCACAAGACTGGTATAGTCTTACGCAGGATGTTTTCTCCTGAAGTATCCAAAAGAATGGGGATTTCTCTGTTCAAGACCAAGTGGATCCAGAAATAGCCAAATCTTGCTTTGCCTTAGCCATATATTCTCCCTTGATGTTCCTGAGATGCTCTATGCATACATGGCAAATTGAAAACCACGAGCCTCTCCATTATTGGGTGGGCTTGGGCTTGATACCTCACTACAGAGATTTTGAATAAAGTTAATGAGAGCATGTATCTTGTGCTCAAGCCCTAGGAGGATCTCTCTGCAGCTGGTCTTCAAGCTTGAGTGGGCAGTGCCTCAGTTACTGCTCCTGAGACAGGAAGCAGAGAAGAGAGGGCCAGTCAGTGGCCTGAAATCTGGCCAGTGAGATCAGCTTTTGATTCACTCTCTCCTCCGGTCTAGAAGATGGAGGCATAGGAGTGGTGGTGGAGACCTCACTCTCTGTAGAGGGAGCAGAGTGAATTTATTATGAAAATTATTTTCCTCCAGGGTGTCAAGATAAATAGGCAAGTAAAGTATAAGAACACAGTCTCTTAAAGTTTGATACTCACTATCTGTGGTCCATAATCCATTTTTAGTATTATATGTGTGTGTGTGTGTGTGTGTATGTGTGTATGTATGTATGTATGTGTATATATATATATATATATATATATATAAACCCTTTATTTGCACTTCAGTTATTCTTGCTTCAATCAAATAATTATTCTCAAAGTAATTTGGTATATAACTGTTGTATCATTCATTCATTCATTCACAAAATTTTTACATCATTCATTCTTTCATCCAGCAAATGTTTATTGAGACAGGGAGTAGAGATAAAAATTGAATCTGTAAGGCAAGTTCGTAGTTTTAGGAACTCATAGTCTATGGGGCGGAACTGGGAGTGGGAATGACAGATTTATAAATGAGTAAGTGCCACAGGGTGTTTAAGAGAAGTCAGAACAGCGTACAAAGAGAAAACAAAGGAGGGAGGCTCTAAGCAGCCAGGTAAATGCAGGAGGTTCCACTTCCAGCCAGCTGGTATCACAGCAGGCCCAGAACAGAGCAGTGACTACATCCTACATTGCCTGTATTGGGGGAACCTGAGGAATCTTCTAGTTTAAGCCTTTCAGTGAAAGGATGAGGAAAGAGACATCCCCCACCCCCTCCCCCTGCCTTGTAGCCAGACCAATCTTTCTGCTCTTGCAGCAATCAAAGTGAGGGGAGGATAATGTCCCCTCGCTGCTGAAATCCTTCAGTAACTTCCCATTGTGTTTAGAAGAAACCCAGACTCCTCCCCTACCCTCTGTTTCCCTCTCCTACCAGTCCCTCTGCCTCTACACCTGGGTCCTGCAGGCTTTGCAGTTTCTTGCAGGCATCAGTTTCCCGTCTTGGGACCTTGGCTGTCTCTAAACCTCGCTGACTCCTACTCACCCTTCAGGTCATAACCTAGTTAACCTTCATCTTTGAAGAGCCCTTCCCTGATCTCTCAATCTAAATTATGTCTCTATTCCATTCTTCCTCAGAGCAACTTCTTCTTTTCCTTTATATAACAAGCGACTTATTATAATAATTATTTAGTATAATATTCAAGTGTCTACTTAATATCTGTTTCTCTCTCTACACTGCAAACTCTGGGAAGGCAAGGCTCTTGTTTGTTTTGCTTACCAGCAGCATAGCAGTTTCTGGCTTATTGTTAGTGTTTAGCAAACACATAGCTGTTGAATGAGTTATGAGTTACTACACCTTTCATCTCTGACATCTGCCCCCAAACTCGTATTCCAGGTTCATACTTCTTTTACGCACAGGCATATTAAGGTCTCTATCTATCCTTAAGTTGTTCCTTACCTAATCAGATACAGTTATTCTCAAATTCATTTATCCATCCATCCATTCATTCATAAATAACAATAAATAACCATTATTTATTGTGCACCTTCTAATTATAAGGTACTATGCCACGTACTATATAAGATTAAAAGATGAATAAGACATGGTTCTTGTTCTCAAGACATTTATAACTTAGAAGGAGATTTAGAAAGTTATCAGATGGCTATAGAGGAGAATGGGTGTTAGGAGCCATGATCAGCATAGTCAGTGGCAATGAAGGTGTAGAAGAAGTAGTAATATTTCCGACTATGTATTTCAGGAAAGCTTTTATGGAGAAGATGACATCTGAGCTGGGCCTTGAAAGGGGGAAGAACTTAGACAGTCAGAGGTGGTAGAAGCAGCCTCCCAGATGAAAAAACAGAGTAAGCAACGTATGGAAGCAGGAAAACACAGGGAGGGTGGAGGGATTCCTGAGTGGTCCATAGCCTGGAGTACCCACAGAGGGGCTCTGGAAGGCAAGGATGGGGCAGGTGACATTTTCATCTTCGATTGATACCTGCTGGGAGGTTAGCAAAGATTGCTGGATGGAGAAATAAAATAAGAATTAGGAGGGAGCACTGGAAAAACCTAACTGTCTGCCTGCATGATTTTAGGTTAGGTTGATTTTCCTCATTCAGTTAAGAGATAATCAAACAAATCATGGAGGCAGGAAAAGTTCAGTGAGGAAAGATATCTATGTGAGCTAGAGTAGATGCGGAAGCCCTGGGGAAGAAGTGGACACCCTTTTGTCTTCAAACTGGGACACCAATTTATGGACATTAAAGGTGTCAAACTCTCAGTTATGATGGCTACTCTCATCCTTACACAAAGAGGCCGCTGGATCCACACCTAGGGTATACTGTTTGTTCAGGCTGCCATAATAAAATACCATAGACTGGGTGGCTTAAACAATAGGAGTTTATTGTCACAGGTCTGGAGTCTGAGAAATCCAAGATGAAGGGGCTAGCTTACTCGGTTCCTGATGAGGGCTCTCTCTCTGGCTTGCCAACAGCTTCCTTCTTGCTGTGTCTTCACACGGCCTTTCCTCAGCGAATGTCTCTCTCTTCCTCTTCTTATAAGGCCACCAATCTTATTGGATTAGTACTCCGCCCTTATGATCTCATTTAACCATTACATCCTAAAAAACCTATTTTCAAATATAGTCACACTGGGGATTAGGGTCTTAACATATGAAGAGGGGACACAATTCTGTCCATAGCATGGGACAAATCAGCCTCTGGATTCTTTAGAATCAAAGGCCATGGTGGCTTCTAACTCAGTGGTTTCAAGCAGTGTTTCAAGGAGCACTGGGCATCCCAAGGAGCACCTTCTGGGGGGTTCCTCCTCAAGGGATGAAGGACAAGTGGCTCCATTTTACCTGCTTTCTATGTTAGGCCTCCATGTAAATTTTCTCTGAAGCAAGGGTTATGTGGCTAAAAAATATGTTAGAAAACTCCTGATGTAGTTTGATGACTGGACTTTACCAGAGAAGGGGAGGATATTCAGGTTCAGGAACGTGATGAGACTTGTCCACAGTCACACAGCAGGGTAGGGACAAATTCTAGTGGTCAATGAGCAGAGCTGCAATCCTGTGCTCAGACTCCTAGTTCAGTATTTTATCCAATGTTCTTCTTAGATTCCTCCAGACCCAAAAGGGGGAAGCCCTGGTTATCCTCACTGTGGACATGACGAGTGGGGGCCCTCCTGGCACAGAGTGCTTGTTTAATAAAGATCTTGTCCAGAAGCAGAATTAGTGTCCTGGGGCTCCGGCAGGGCACTGATGTTTTATTTGTTCTTCCTTTCCCATCTGGTCCACATGCTCAGATTTGTATAATGAGTTGGCAGGAGTTATGGACTATTAAATAATTTAGGTGTTTTTCCTAAATAAGTGTGCCCAGAAACTCATGCCATAAATGCCTAAGTGTTGCCTAATGTGCTGCTATCAGCCACTCAGGAGAATCAGGGGAGGTAAGAGGTTTCCTCTCTGGAGATGGGAGAGAAAAATCCATGCCTCACAGGGAGAGGCTGATGTGCTGAGATTTTTCAGATCAGCTTAAATCCTTCAAGAAGCCAAAGACACATAATGAAGACATAAAACAAAACTGTTGGGACAAAGAAGGAACCTGCCTGGTGTTCCTTCTGAGTCCAGAATACCCATACCTGTGGTGCAAAAGTTATACCTGTGGAAAAAGAATTTGTTTTTAAAAATGCCATTCCTCTAAATATTTAGCTAAAAGGAGAGTGTGGGAGAATGGCAAAGAGCTCCATGCGTGGTCCCTGCTGTAAGGGACTCGCTTGCCCTCGTCCACGGAGACGTTCCAACCGAAGCTGTGCACTGCTACTTTAAGATGCAGGCCGTCTGGGGGCTTTCCCTCGGGCCCCCTCCCTTTCACACTTCCCCCATCATCCTTGGGTTGCAGCTTAAATGTTCTATCTTCTCCTCAGACAGGCGTGTCCTGACCACCTTGTCTTCCCCATTGTTACTCTCAACATGACACTTCCTTTCCTTCAGAGCACTTAGCCCAAGATATAATTATAGATTTATGTGTTCGATGTTTGCCTCTTGCAGACTCTAAGCTCCACTCAGGGACTGTGCTAAATTCAGGACATTATGGGTGCCCAATCTGTATCTGGTGTATCATAGGCACTCAGTGAATAGTCACCGAAAGAAAAAGTGGTTTATTCCCCTAATGTAACAGTTTTGCTGTTTTCTTTGTTTTGTTGAGGATCAACCACCTGTGTCTTCATGTTACGTTTGCGTGGATGCAGACAGAAAGGAACACTTATGTACTGTTGGTGGGACTGCAAACCAGCACATTCAATAAGCTTGACAGCTGTGGGTTTGCAGCTTAGAGCCAAAAAAGCGAAAGAGTGTGAAAAGTGATTTTAGTCCGTAATTGGCCAATGAAAGATCAAATCCTGGAATGGAACTTCCTGTGACAAATTCACTCATTTAGTCTTTCAACAAGTGTTTATTGACCAAGTACTAGATTACTTGCCCTGTACCATACAAGGGATACTGCACAAATGAGAGAGAAATGGTCTCTGCCCTCATGGAGCAGACCGAAAAAAATAAACAAAAATAAGAAAGTTGTTGAGAGAATAAGCAGGAGGATGGGACAGAGTGTAAGTGGGGCAAGCAATGTTGAGAGGGGGCCCAGGACCTTGCCGTATGCCAAGACCCGGAGGGCAAGAAGGCACTGGCCATGAGAAACATGGGCACAGAGAACAACCAATACCAGAGCTTTGAGGTGGGGATGAGCTCAGCATGTTGGAGCAACAGAAAGGAGACAAGACTGGCCAGAGGAGGATGAGCAAGGGGGAGTGCGGACTGGGAGGAGAATGGCCACGAAGAGCTCTAAACCATGATAACAAGTTTGGATTTTTTTTAACAAGAGTGATGGAAAGCCAATGGAAGATTTTAAACAGAAGAGCGACATGATTTGGTTTATATTTTAGAAAGGTTGCTGGGTGGAGAGTGGGTAACAGAAAGGTTAAGATGGAACCAAAGAGACAAGTGAGTCTATTTTAATAGAGAGAGAGAGAGAGAGAGAGAGAGAGAGAGAGAGGAGACAAGGGCTTGACCTTGGCTGGTGGCAGTGGGATCTTGGACACTGGAGATTTATCTGAGTGTAGAAACGACAGGCATCAGTGATGCATTGAATGTAGAGGGTGAGGGAGAGGGAGAAATTGGGGATGACTAGTTTGAAAAATGGCCCTTGCCTTGAAGTCACGCATCTTTCCGATTTGCTACTGACTTGATCCACCCTGCTTTCCATCGTTACAAACCATTAAGGCTTTCGCAGTTCTCTCCTTGGCATCACTTAGTCTCCGCAGTTAGCATCTTAATTCAATAGTGTACACTCTGTATGGCTCATATCTTGATCTTCACAGCTCATCGGGCGCCTCTCAATGGTCCGCAACACATATGAATTAAACATGGTGGGCAAAGTGAGAGAGGCTCGGCGTGGCGGATATCCCGGCTCTCTTAGCCAAATGTCTGAGTAGAATCCAGGGCTTATCACTGCAAAGTAACGCTGGCAGCCACTGTCTCAGCAGGCATTTTCAGGAAAGATGGAGAAAGTAAAATGTCTCAAGGGAAAAAAGATATTGGGAAATGAAGGAAGAAGAGAGAGATACAATCTGAAATACCAGGGACTGCCCCATCAAGGATCTTGACTAACTTGAGACGCTGGAATGGTAAGGTGATCAGTGTTTCGTTAAGCCAGGCCGTGTACGTGACATACTCAAGGGGAAAGGGAAAGACAGAGAGAGCTGGGGGTGCAGAAATGACGCTACTAGTGGGAATAATGTGGCCACTATTTATGGAATTCTCACCATTTGTCATGCGCTATGCTAAGCCCTTTGGGCAATATATACTATTTAATCCACCTCACAACACCCCTGTGAGAATTATCTCCATTTTATAGATAAGAAAATCAAGACTCAGGGAGGTTTAGGTAACTTGCTTATAGACAACTAGTTAATAATTGTGAGAGCAGGGATTTAACCCCAGATTAGCATGACCTGTGAAGCCTGCGCACTTAACTATGCTACGTTGTCTTCTGAAAACTGGGAAGGACTCGATGGAAGGCAGAGGAGGGGGAGATGGAGGGAGGGAGAGCAAGCCTAAGAGAACAAATGTACTTGATATTGCAAAAAAGTAGTTGACTACAGTGAAGGGGAATCTAACTTGAAGGAAAAAATGTCGATTAGTATATGACATGAGAGTGGATCAAATCTTATGAATTTTCCAGAGATGAATAAGGCATGTTGGCAGCCTCTCATTCTATTTCCCTACTGGCTGTAGCCTCATAACTTCTGTCTCTATTGCTGTTTCTGCTCCCAGCTATGAAACTCTCTACCATGAGATGAGCCATGGTACTTCCTACTCCTCTGGCCCAGAACAAAGACCCCCGGGAATGATGGGGCTGGGAAGGGGTGCTGCATGGACCCTGATTCCCTAGTGAAGTGATCTGTGCCAGATGAAGGACCCCAAAGGAGCAGTACTGCACTGTAATTAGCTGAGATTTGTAACTCAGCACAAAACTGCTTGTGTTAGATATTCAATTTCCCTGTTCTTGCTCCAGGTTTTCAAAGAAATTCACCTAGCATCCTTGTCACTCCTGCATGCCAGGGAACATTTTAGGAAAAGGCTATTTTGCTATTTGCAGAAAGAGGACTAGAATAAATGAAGGCTCGTGTCTTCTTTATCTATGTCCTGAGTTCACTGCTCTCTGTCTATGAATAAATACTTATCTAGACCCAACTAGATGGCAATTTATTGACCAGTCTCTGTTAGTTTATATCATTAGTGTAGTGAATATTGACATGCCATGCCCTGTAGTAGACAGCAGAGCCACACAAGGATGAACCTGACGGATACGGACCCTGCCTTCATAAAGCTTACAGAATACTGGAGTAGATAGATACTGAATAGCAAATTACAATTGCAGTATGGGAGGAATAATAAGCATTCGAGTATTCTGGTGTCACAAGACCTCAGTTTGTGCCTACCTCTGCGACCATGGGTAAGTAATTTTTAACCACAGTGAACCTCAGTTTCCTCACCTACAAAGTAGGGATCATTCATTCAGCAAATGTTTATTGAAAACCTCTGGGATTACTTTAGCTTGAGCGGCAAGAGAAAGCCTCTCTGGAGACGGTGTTTGAGCGGAGATCTGATAGATGTGAGGGCATCAGCGTGTGAAAGGCAGGGTGCGGGAAAGGTTTTCCAGAGGAAGGCAACGTGCTCGCGAAGGCCGTGAGGTGGGAGTGAACACAGCCCCGTCCTCCACAGCGCACAGGCCAAACAGTATGAACTACTGATCCGAGGCTGGCTTATTATTGTTTTTGTCCACAATATCTTTAGACACAGTTATGATTCTGATACAACATGCCCTACTCTTAAGGAGTTTGCTTTATAATCAGAAAGGCAACATCTGGAATCTTTAGAGAAGGGTATAAGATGGTTGATAGCGAATTGCCAAGTGAGACTCAGAGAGCCTGTGCTGTGGGAAGTTGAGAAGGAGAGGTCAGTGTGGGAGGGGGGAGGTCTGTCCTTTTTGTCGTGGAGGACACGCCAAACAGTGACTGTGGGGTGGGCCAGAGATGCCCCAGGCAGTGGAAACCACAGATGTTGCACTGCAGCTGTCAGCGTCACTTTATTCTGTTGCTAAGCCTGTCCCGGAGCAGAAAGGCCCCATTGCAGTGATGGTTTTGACCATGTGTGGAGCCACTAGGCTTGGGAAGAGCCCGTGTGGGTGTGGGACAGCAGAGAATGGAGAATGAAAAGAACCAAGGGGACCAAAGCAGCAGCCCCAATTAATTAGGAGTTGGCTTAGCTGCTTAGATCCCTGTGGTTGTCAGAACTCAAGTTCTCTCCTGTCTCCTGCCCTTCCCAAAGCACTCAGATGACATGGTCCATGGACCTGGCTGTTTAATTCTGGCTTCATTTCAATTCCCAAGATTGACTTCCTTGCTGTGACCTGTGTTGGAAACCATATGGGCATTTCAGACATCCCATGCCCACAAACTAATAAATACAGATGAAAACAAATCAGCTCAAAATATATTCTCTCTGTCTCTTGCAGGCTGGGCCACTGGCGGCAAGAGCTGCAGAGGAGGTGAGGAGCTCCATGCTGCAGCCCCACTGGCTGTCTCCCAAGCTGCAAGGCTTTCATCACGCTGGTCTTCTTTTGAAGGGACCTACTCCACCCAAGGAGGCTTTCGCACCTCTGGAAGGAGGCCAGAAAGCAACAGCCAGTCTTTGCTGTAGTATCAGGGACTGTTGAGTTTCTCCGAGGGGTGTTGCAGAGTTTCCCCTCCAACAGTGCGTGGCCCAGTTACCCAGCGGGGGCCAGGGGGCCGGGAGGGAGCAACAGGCCCTTCCAGTATTTGGTAAAACAGAGTTTGTTGTCAGAGCAGAGGCATCGTGAGGAGAGTGGCCTTGTCTCTTGGCAACTAGTTGTCTCAGGCAGGAGGAGGGGGCAGATGTAGGTTTGATGCACAGACTATTAGCTCTCAATAAAAAAAAAAATCTCAATTCACAGATGAGCCAAGATAAGAGGGAACTTTCCTGATATAAATTAGACACAAAAACAGACAATTCAGGTAAGAGTAGAATCAGCTTTCCTGTGAAACTGTAATCAAAGAAGAATTGGCTATTTATTGGTGCTACTGTTTGGATTCAAGGAGATGGACAAAATGGCCCCCAAATCAAGCACAAGTACTTATTGAGCACTTACTGTTTGTCAAATACTCTCCATCCTAAATCTCTTTTCTCTAGAGATGTGCAGCTATTCTATAGCAAGGGCCAGTACACTCTGGCCCTTGGGCCAAATTTAGCCGCATGCTTTTGTCAATAAACTTTTATTGGAACACAGCCATGCCCGTTCATTTACCTATTGTCTGTGCCTGCTTTCACACAACACTGGCAGAGTTTAGTCATGCCTCAAGACAGGGACACATTCTGAGAAATGCATTGTTAGGTGGTTTCTTCATTGTGTGAATATGCGTACTTATGAAAACCTAGTTGGTATAGTCTACTACACACCTAGGCTATATGATATAGCGTGTTGCTGTTAGGCTACAAACGTGTACATTATGCTACTGTACTGGACACTGTAGAAAATTGGAATGCAATGGTAAGTATTTGTGTATATAAACATATCTAAATATATTAATAGAAAGGGTACAGCAAAAAATACAATATTATAATCTTAAGGGGGCCACCATCATATATGTGTCCTGTCATTGACTGAAACATCATTATGTGGCATATGACTGTAATCGTGACAGAGATTGTACAGCCCACAGAGCTGAAAATACTTACTATTTTGCCCTTTATAGAAAAAAATTGTTGGCCCTTATTGTCAAGACTTTTGTCTTGACAAAAAATTCCACGGTGAGATGGTAGTTGGCAGAAGAGGTGAGTAGCAAGGGGGAAGACAAGTGATATGTGTTGAATTGATACGGTAGTTAAGAGCACAAGCCCTGGAATCAAAAAGACTGGGTTCAAATACCAACTCTATCACTTACTACCTGTGCATTTGGGGCAAGTTACTTAGCCTCTCTTTGCCTTCGTTTCCATATCTGTGAAATGACTCTGACAATTGGATTTATCTCGTAGGGTAGTCATGAGGACTGCATGATTAAGGTAAGCACTGCCTAATGTATAATAGGTGCTCAGCAGGGAGAAGCTGTTATTTTTACTGCTAATGCTGTGTATCAGGCAGTAGGCTAAACACTCCATGTATTTGATCTCACTTAATCCTTACGCTGTTCCTGTGAAGTAAGTATGATTATTCCCATGTTATCGGGAGGGAACTGTGGCACAGAACGTTGCTTTAGGTCACGGGACTGGTAGGTGGCAAAGTGGTCTGTGTGAATATACATACTGTGGATCCCTCAGGAGTCACAGTGCGTGGGGCCCAAGGAGAGCCAAACCGCCTCTTGGAGCTCATGTCAGCACCAGTCCCAGCTCTAGCAGGACGCTGAGTAGGCACAGAGGGGTGGAGGCTTTCAGAGGGAGAAAGCAGAGCTGCACCAGCCTGCGGAGGAAGTGGGTCTCTAGGTAATTTCCTTGTGAGATATGGAGCAGAAGTAGCCAGAGCCCCAAGAATCCTTGAGTTGACAAGGCTTGCTCTAGAACATGGGATGGAATTGCATGGTTCCCTCCATTTCCTGTCACCTTCCCCTTTAATTTCTACCCACGGCCTCTTCGTGTCAGCTGGAACTGGACCAGGAGTGCCTGGGTTGGGGAGGGGAGGGCAGAGCGGAGATGAGGATGATGTTTAATAGTCACAGTGGATTGAGAGCAGGGGAGGGGAGGGCGACAAAGCTACCAGGTGGTGCCTTAAGACACATCATGCATATTTTAAGACAAACTCCAGAAGTTTTATTCAGTTACCTGGGTCTATTGATGTCACTTGGACTGGATCAATATATCTTCCTGGAGAATTCAGAGGAGAAAAATCTATATGAGGCCTACTTTGTAGGGAGAGCACGTTGGTGCCAGAGTGACAACTCCGTGAGGAGAGTGTTAAGCACTCAGGAACTGATGTCCCCGCCGTCTCCCTGGCGGGAGCATTACCCTGCCCTGGAGATGGAGTGAGCAATGTGAAGGGGAGTGAACACGAGGGAAGCTGTCATACATTCACACACAAAAGGATCCAGCATTTATTGAGCTCCAAAGGTATGCCTGGCTGCATGTGGGACACTAGAGTTACAGAACTAATGAGACACCATGACTACCCAAAAGGGACACGCTCTGGGTTTGTTTTGCCCAGGACACTGATAAGACAGGGGTGTAGAGCTGACTCTCGCCAGCAGCCCTGGCAATGCTTTATGGGGTGGTGAAAAGACAGTTTGTCTCTCCAAAGCCAGCTCCTCCTCTGCTCCCAGGGTGCAACGCCACCTCCAGCGCTGAGTCATCCGGGCTGTTTAGCCTCACATTATTTATTTATTTTTTTCATGTCCTTGTTCCTCATTTCCTTTTTTTTTTTTTTGCACCCACAAGTTAGAGGGCTCCATTAAGCTAATTAAAAAGGTGCCAGGGAGAAACAAGACAGAAAACCACCTGGGCTTTCCTGAGTGGCGTGGGCGGGGGCATCGGCTCTGCTTTCCTTTTCCCCAGTTTGAGCCACCTCTGGTCCTGTGGCTGTGGTGGGGGGGTGGGGAGAAAGACGAAGACCTTTCTCGAGCAGCTGAGCCTAAGCCCAGGCTGCCAGGCCCTGAGGCAGGCTCCACAGCCCTCTCCGCCCCTCCTTCTCATTCTTCCACTTGCTCCAACTTCTAACACACTGCACGAAGAACAGTGTGAAAACTGCCGGTGGGCTTTGGAAAGAGCCCGCCCATGTAGGCCCGTTGCTTGAGAACACTTATACAAGAAGATGCCACAGATTCTTCAGCCAGTATGTGGGGCACCCACATGTTGGGACAGGCCTTTCTTGTATTTAGTCCAAATCTTTTCATTGTTGCCCAAGGTCATATAAGTCTTCAAGAGGAACAGATATTTGGCATCGTGATTATTGTTCTTGCTTGTGAACAACTCAGAAGGGCTTTTTCAGCCTGAGGATTTGCTCTATTCTTGATAGGACATAGGCTTTGTCCCACAGCAGTTCACAGTTTGTAATGCAATTCCCTCCAAAGGCAGAACCACACCCTGGACCTATAAGGTGCTCGGAGGAAGGAGGGGCAGTCCTTGCCCCAGGACAGCTGCAGGCAAGGAGGGTGTGGGCTCAGGGCTGCCTCTTGGTGGCTGAGGACAGTAATGTTTTCTTTCTCTATCCTGAGGCTCCTCCTGGAAAGAATGATTGCTTATTGGCTGCCAACCTTTCCCAGCCACCTACCTTTGGAACATGCCCTATCCAGCCCTGTCCAGCTCTTGGCTCCTGAGGGAGGCAGTTGCTGGAGTGCCTCTCTACCCATGAAGGAGCCACACACCCACTCCAGACGTCTGCGTCCAAGACTCCTCAAAGTCCTCAGCTTCCCTTGGTGGTTTCTTTCTTTTCTAAGGAGGAAGAGAGAAAGAGAGAGAGAGAGAGAGAAAGAGAAAGAGAGAGAGAAAATGGGAGAGTGAGCACAAGTCTGAGCTGTAAATTTCTGTGTGCTCTTTAAAGCAAGGTACTCAGACACTGGGTACTACATTATCAATATTTCAACATTTTATTATGGAAATTTTAAAACATACAAAACAGTTGAAAGAATTTTACAATGAAGACATGTATATCCACTACCCGGGTTCTGAAATCAGCACTTTACTCCACTTGCCCTATCACATCATCATGAATTTCTCCATCCTTCTAGCCATCCATCAAACCATATCATCTCCCACATCAACTGCATCAGAAACTCTGGAGGAGGGGGACCAACAATCTATGGTTTAACAGTCCAGGTGATTCTGATGCTCATTCAAATTACAGAACCTCTCAAAATTTTTGGTGCATTTTAAGATAAATTGAAAATATTGATATGCTCCCTTCTAAATAGTTACCTCAATAATTATTTATTGAGCAATTATAAGGTTCAAGGCATTTTCTTGATGATAGAGACACAGTCTTTCACAGCCCGATAGACTCATTAATAGAGGAGAGAGAAAGAGAGGAGGAAAAGAGGGAGAGGAAGGGAGAGAGAGAGAGAAGGAGAAAGGCATATGGACAGGAAAGCAAGTAAATAAAGCAGAGTTGAAAACTTTTTATGTGGTTATTGGCATCAAGTTTTGGAGGGACTTGTAATATCAAGAGGTTCACAATGTTCGCTAGTGGGATTCACTAATTTGTCACGGATCAGGGCCGGCTGTGTGTGTTTCATTCTTTCTCCTTTTCACTGGGAGTGATGACTTCACTGTCATTGTCCTTGTTCTACAAGCACAGAGACTGCTCTCCAGGGTGCTGAAGCCAGAGCCCAGCAGTCTCTGCCAAGGACTGACCCAGCACAAAGCAACCCTAACTGTAGGGCTCACATTTGGGGCTTCTAGGAAAAATTTCATAAGTAGCTTTCCTGGGATTTTCACAAAACAAACTGCTTTCTAGATTCCATCAATGCAGAGAAGGAAAAGGAAATAGAGAGGAGTGAGAGAGTGAAATAGAGTTTCATTGTACTTCATTGTTGTTTCACATTGAGTCAGGCAAATAATTAGGCCTAAGCAAGCAGAACTGTCTGATAGTCAGTGAGTGGTGTTCCCTATAAATTGAAAGGGTTTAGCTAAATTGTTCTGATATGTAAGCAAAATGCTCTGTGACACTTTAGAACAGTGATTTTTAAAGTGTGGTTCCTAAATCAACAGCATTCTGTACTGCCTAGGAACCAGACCAACTAAATGAGAAACTCTGGAGGTGGGTCCAAAGATCTGTGTTTTAACAAACCCTCCAGGTAATTTTGGTGCTCGCTAAAGTTTAAGAACCTCTGCATCTAGAGCAATGGTTCCCAGTGCTGGCTGCACATTAGAATCACCTAGAGCTTTATAAAATATTGAGGTCAGGTCTCCTCCACCCTTAAAAAATTGATTCGGAACCTGTGGGAACAATGTTCAGCCTTGGGTGTGTTTTACAATTCCATGAATGATTCCAATTGTACAGCCAGGATTGAATAACTGCCTTAAAGTTTTATTGGGAACACAGAGAAATATCCACTGAGTCAATAGGGGGCTACAACTCCCAACACAATGACTTCTAGCTATCGGCCTTGGGCTGGCAGGCCCTGAAGGCGTTCTGGGGATCCTTGGAGACTGACTGGATCTATCATAGCTGCACAAGGAAGTGACACTGATGTGAAGTAGGAGGGTACTGAGGACATCTGCATAGCACTGACATAAATAAGTGGGATCGTAAGGGATAGTTAATGGCATTGTGTATATCAACACCATCATATTCCAGCTCTCTGATGAGGCCACCACATTTTGATTCAACTCTGATTTCCCCACTATTCCACTTGGTCCCCTGATTCTGGATGGACAGAGAACACAGCCATGTGGAGTAGAAGTCGTGAGACCAAGATGTAGAAACTTTTCTAAGACATCTTGGGGAGTGAAGATGGGGAGCTCTCAACACATCGTCTCTGGTTTTTGTTATTCAAGAAATATGAACTTGCATTTCTTGCAGGATGTTGTTGGGTCTCCAGTGGGACAGGCTAAAAGGAAAGATAATATGAGTAACTGTGCTTTGTAAACTGTAAAGAATTATAGAAATGTAATGCATTATTATAATTTTTTCTTTTTATATTAATTATGATGCAAGTGGGAGCATAGGAGCAGTGTGATCTGAGTCTAGAAGAATCTTAGCAGTATTTATGCTAAATTATAATTCCTGAGGGTGGTGGACTCAGTTGAAAGTTTAATGTTTAAGACCAGCCAGGGTTTCATCTCCCAGTCCCATCAATTTCATATAATGACCCAGATCTGAGGACTTTAAGATCCTATCAGATTACATCTGTTTTAAGGCCACCATATAATGATATTTTAGAAGGAATTAGGACAGGTTGGGGCCATTTTGGAGGCTAAAATACCTTTTAGTTGTCTCATTTGTTTTTCCCTTAAGCCTCAGAGACACTTTTAATCAGTGTTTTAGAAACTGGATGTCTTTTAAAGAAGTTCATATTTCAGTCATAACAGGGATGGTGTTGGAAAACTTTTTAAAATAAATTTATTTCATTTCACTTTGAACAGATGCCAAAAGGTATCTCTTTGCTCTAGTACAAAGCTATTTGAAAGACATTGAAAACTGCTCCCTTTCAAAGTTGCTTCTAGAGCCCGCATGCTATCCCCCTGCATTATTTACCATGATGAGTACCAAAAATAGCATTAGCTTGGCAAATATAGGGCATGGGGAGGGAG
>CAUYSK010097646.1:0-59007 GCA_963575035.1 Avahi laniger | reverse complement strand
GACTTAGATGTCATGACTAGATAACACCTTCCATGTCCCCTAATAGCTTAGCTTCCACACATTGTCTGGTGGTTCTTAATCCTAGATACTGAAAGATTTAAGAAATGTTAAAAATTAAGATTGTTTATTCTCCTCTAATCCATAATCTGAATTAATTCAGGCTTCAGGTGCCAAGAACTGATAGCCCTAATGTGCTAAAGGAAGCAATGGGAGAGATTGCAGATACTCCAATTTGGGGTGAAGGGAGAGGCAATATTGCAAATGTCTAGTTAGTGCTAATGGTGAACTCTTCCCAAGTGCCCCAAAGCTGATTTGCATATGTTTATTTTCTGTATTCCATTTTCCCTCAGATTGTAATTTCCCGTGATATTGTTTCTCAGCTATTTCAGGCTCATTTATTGGTACATTAAAACTTTAAATATGGAAGCTTGTATCTATATGAACAGCTTGACCCTGTACAAATCATCATATGCAACAACTGTCAGACACTACACACAACCTGGTGACAGCCCCCTTAGTCCCTGACTTAGTGACATGTTTGCACAGTGTGACTATATTGCTGGGAAAGAAGGATGTGCTGATTGTACACAGTCAAGGAGACATCCTCATCAAAGATGAGAAGTATGCCACTTGAGTGTCTGCAGGACACAGCCTGATGAGAACCACCAAAGTCAGAAACCGCCTTTGGGAAACTTCCTTTAAGATCCCTAAGTTCTTGAAGAAGGCCTTCAAATATTGATGTGTCTTATCTCCAAGTTGTGGAATTGAGCCAAACTATAAAAAAGACCATCTTTAATTTTCTCAGCCATCATAGAAAAGGAAATGGAGATTGGCCATTGGAAGGCTCTTCCTTCTTCTATTTCTGTAAACTTGTGCTGAAAGGTAACTTCCTCAAACTTCTGACAAGCTACTGCCGCTAGTCTGAGGTGAATTCTGTTTTTGATGAGAAGCATTTCCAGTCACCGTCCCTGACCTGGTCCTCATGCTGCTGAGGCTCTTGCTGCTGATCTGTGGTGAGTCGGACAACTCAGCGGAGTGTGGGGTGCCATCACACGGGGCCCTGCTTCCTGAAGGGCTGTGGGCAAGTCTTGGGACTAAGTTCTGCCTGGTGCTGCGCAGGGATGCTCAGAGATGCTCAGAGATGCTCAGATCTCTACTTCCAACCGAGGGTTCAGGGTCAGGCAGAAAGTGATAGATACTTGATAGCCATATTTTTAAAGAAAACCATCCTTTTAGTTTGTATCTCTTAGGAAGTGTTCACTGTCTGTCTTCCTTTCCACCATTAATTCTGTCTTTGTTCCTGGTGTTTTCAACAGCCACAAAGAAAATCTGGACAACAGATTGGCCTCTGAGTCCCTTGCCCTTCTTACTATCTACATGAATTCTTTTTATCCCTCCTTGAGTCCCCATTCCTACTGTCAAACCTTAGAACTTAGCATCCTCCCTTTGTTTTTGGCATCCACCCTCCCGCAACATTGTATTTCTAGCTCCCTTCCTCTAGCTCTCTATTTCCAACACGTCTCCAACTCCTCAGGATTACTTTTCCAGCATCAATTACTACACTGCCTGTGCTCACTGTTCATAGTGTTAGCTTAGATTCTGCAGTCCACCGCCACAACCCTCCCTTGGGTACACCTTCTTCTCTCTTCCCCATAGCACTCTTCTGATTAACACATTCTTCTACATGTGTTGCATCCAAGCCTAAGCAGCTGAACGTGACTTTAACAAAAGGCACGACCCTGCTGACTTACCTCCTTTTAAATGCAGAACCCCAAATCTCAGGTGGCCAACAGCCGTGGCAGGCAATCCTCCCACACGTTTGCAGTCCGTGTCGTCCCACTCTTGAGGACCACTATTTCATACCTTACCCTTTAACCTCAAACTTCTCCCCTTTTACTCTCAATTTATAATCTTGCTTCATATTTCATTGAGAAGATAAAAACAACAAGAAGGAAATTTCCTCATCTTTCTATGGCCATGTCTGTCAACCCACCGGCCTCTGCATTCACATGCTCTGCCTTCTCTCCCCTCCGTGAAGACATTGCCCCTCATCCTGTTGAAGACAAGACTCTCCACTTGTGCTTTGGCTTCAAGACCCTCTTACTTTCTCAAAAACTTTGCTCTATCATCGTAATGTTTCTCCATTTTAGATTATTTCCATAAATATACAAACATGCTACAATATCTTTTAAAAATTATTTTATCTAGAGAAATTTAGAGGATACAGTGGTTTTTTTTATTACATGGGTGAATTGTATCATACTAAAGTCAGGGTTTCAGTGAAAATTTCACCAGAAATTCTCTTTTTTCAATAAAACAGCTTTATTGAGATATAATCCACATATCTTACAATTTGCCCATTTAAAGAGTACAATCCAATGGTTTTTAGTATGATCACAGAGTTATGCAACCATCAGCACAAATCAATTTTAGAACATTTTCATCACCGAAGAAGGAAACTCCGTGATCATTAGCAGTCATTCCCAGTTTCCCAACTGCCCACCTATCCTCACCCACCCCACAGCCCCATGCAATCGTTTATCTACTTTCTGTCTCTATACACTTACCTATTCCAGACTTTCTCCCCCTCCTATCTAACTGTAGTTACGATACTTTGATCAACATTTCCCCATTTCCCTCTCTCCCCTAACTACGTAAGCCTCTGGAAACAACTATTCTACCTGTCCTTCTATGAGATCAGCTTTTTTAGATTACACATATGAGTGAAATCATGTGGTATTTGTCTTTCTGTGCCTGGTTTATTTCACTTCACATAATGTCCTTCAGGTTCATCGATGTTGTTGTAAATGATAGGATTTTAATTCTTTTTTATGACCAAATAGTATTTCATTGTGTATATATACCTCATTTTCTTTTTTTTTCTTTTTTTCTTTTAGAGATTTACAGGATACAAGGGTAGTTTTGTTACATATGTATATTGCATAGTGATGAAGTCTAGGCTTTTAGTGTAGCCATTACCTGAATAGCGTACCTTGTACCCATTAAGTAATTTCTCATCCCTCACCCCCTTCCCAGCCTCTCACCCTTCCAAGTCCTTAATGTCTATTATTCCACTCTTTATGTCCATATGTACATGTTACTTAGCTCTCACTTATAAGTGAGTACATGTGGTATTTGAATTTCTGTTTATAAGTTATTTTACTTAAGATAATGCCCTCCGGTTCCATTTATGTTGCTGCAAAAGACATGATTTCATTTTCTTTCATGGCTGAGTAGTATTCCATGGTATATATACAGCACATTTTCTTAATACATTTGTTCAGTGATGAACACCTACTTTGATTCCATGCCTTGGCTATTGTAAATAGTGCTGCAATAAACATGGGAGTGCAGATATATCTTTAAAATACTGGTTTAATTTCCTTTGGATATATATACCTAGCAGTGGGATTGCTGGATCATATGGTAGTTCTATTTGTTATAGTGTGAAGAGCCTCCATACTGTTTTCCGTAATGATGGTTCCAATTTACATTCCCACCAACAGTGTGTAAGTGTTCTCTTTTCTTTACATCCTTTCCAGCATTTGGTATCTTCTGTCTTTTTGATAACAGCCATTCTAACAAGTGTGAGGTGTTATATGATTATGGTTTTGATTTGCATTTCCCAGATGATTAGTGATGTTGAACATTTTTAAATATACCTGTTGGCCATTTGTATGTCTTCTTTTACAAAATGTCTGTTCAAGTCTTTGGACCGTTATTGATAGGGTTGTTTGTTTTCTTATTATTGAATGTTTGAGTTCCTTGTATATTTTGGATATCGACTCCTTATCAGATGTATAGCTTGCAAATATTTTCTCCCATTCTGTAGGCTGTCTTTTTCACTTTGTTGATTGTTTCTTTTGCTGTGCATAAGTCTTTTGGTTTGATGTAATCCCATTTGTCTATTTTTGCTTTTGTTCCCTTTGCTTTTGAGATCATATTCAAAAAATCATCGCCTGGACTAATGTCATGGAGATTGTCCTCCATGCTTTTCTCTTGTAGTTTCACAGTTTAGGGTGTTACATTTAAGTCTTTAATCCATTTTGAGTTTATTTTGTTCATGATGAGAAATAAGGGTCTAATTTCATTCTTCTGCATGTGGATATGGAATTTTCCCAACACCATTTAGTGAAGAGACATGTTCTTGACAGCTTTTTCAAAAATCAGTTGGCTGTAAATGTGTGGATTTATTTCTGGGCTCTCTATTTTTGTCCATTGATCTATGTGTCTGTTTTTATGCCAGCACTATGTAGTTTTGATTACTTTAGCTTTGGCTCTGTAGTATGTTTTGAAATTATAGTTAGGTAGTGTATGCCTCCATCTAGCTTTTTATTTTTTTTCCTTTTTGCTCAAGGTTGCTTTGGCTATTCAGGGTCTTTGTGGTTCCATACAAATTTTAGGATTGTTTTCTATTTCTGTGAAAAATGTCATTGGTATGTTGATAGTGGTTGTATTGAAATCTGCAGATCTTTTTGGTTAGTATGGACATTTTAACAATATTTATTCTTCCAATCCATGAACATGGGACATCTTTTCATTTATTTGTGTTTTCTTCAATTTCTTTTACTAATGTTTTATAGTTTTCAGTGTAGTGATCTTTCACCTCCTTGGTGAAATTTATTCCTAAGTATTTTATTTTATTTTTTGTAGCTATTGTGAATGGGATTGTTTTCTTGATTTCTTTTTCAGATCATTTGCTATTGGTGTACAGAAGCACTATTGATTTTCATACATTTATTTTGTATTCTGCAAATTTACTGAATTTATTAATTAGATATAACAGGGTTTTCTTGGTGGAATCTTTAGGGTTTTCTATATATAAGATCATGTCATCACACACAAGTACAATTTAACTTCTTCCTTTCCAACTTGGATACATTTTACTTCTTTTCTCGCCTATTTACTCTCAGGAATTCCAGTACTGTGTTGAATAGAAGTGGCAAAAATGGGCATCCTTGTCTCATTCTAGTTCTTGAAGAGAAGTTTTGAACTTTACCCCATTCAATATGATATTAGCTAGCTGTTGGTTTGTCATATACGGCCTTTATGATGTTCAGGTACATTTCCTCTATACCTTATTTGTTGAGAGTTCTTAACATGAAGCGATGTTGAATTTTGTCAGATGCTTTTTGTGCATCTATTGAAATGATCATATCCTTTATTTTGTTAATGTGATGTATCATGTTTATTGATTTGTGTATGTGGAACCACCCTGACATCACCCACTTGATCATGGTAAATGATCTTTTTAACGTGCTGTTGAATTTAGTTTGCTAGTACTTTGTTGAGGATTTCTGCATCTATGTTCATCAAGGATATTGATCTGTGGTTTTCTTTTTATGTTGTGTTTTTGTCTGGTTTTGGTATTAGGGTAATGCTGGCCTCTTAGAATGAGTTTGAAAGTGTTTTTGTCTGTTAAATTTTCTGAAATAGTTTGAGAGAAATTGGTAGTACTTCTTCTTGAAAAGTTTGGTAGAATTAAGCAGTAAAGACATTAGACCCTGTCTTTTTTTGATGGGATATTTTTTGTTACTGATTCAATTTCCTTGCTTGTTATTTGTCTGTTCAGATTTTCTACTTCTTCATAATTCAATGTTGGTAAGTTGTATATGGCCAGGAATTTATCTATTTCTTCTAGGTCATCAAATTTGTTGGCATATAATTGTTGAGAATTGTCTCTTAAGATTCTTTGTATATCTGTGGTATCCATTGTAATGTCTCCTTTTTTGTCTCTGATTTTATTTATTTGAATCTGCTCTCTTTTTTCTTATTTCATCTAACTAGTTTGTTGACTTTGTTTGTCTTTTTAAAAATTCAACTCTTTGCTTTACTGATCTTTTGTAATGCTTTTACAGTCCTATTTCATTTATTTCTGCACTGATCTTTATTATTTCCTTCCTTCTACTATTTCTGGGCTGAGTTTGCTCTTGTTTTTCTAGCTCCTTGTGGTGAAACATTAGGTTGCTTATTTTAGATCTTTCTTTTTCAATGTAGGCATTTATTGCTATAAACTTCCTCTCTTAGAACTATTTTTTCTGTATTCCATTGAATTGGGTATGTGTGGTTCCATTTTCATTTTTCTTAAGAAATGTAAAAATTTCTCTTTTAATCTATTCATTGAATCATTGGCTATTCAAGAGCATATTGTTTAATTTCCATGTATTTGTAAAGTTTCTGAAGTTCCTTCTGTTATTGATTTTTAGTTTATATGATTGTGGTCAGAAGATGCTTGATATGTTTCCAATCTTCTTCAATTTTTTAAGACTTGTTTTGTTGCCTGGCATATGATCTATCCTTGAGAATGTTCCATGTACAGTTAAGAAGAATGTATATTCTGTAGCTGTTGGATGAAATTTCTGTAAATGTCTTTTAGGTCCATTCAGTCTAGAGTACAGTTTCAATCTGATGTTTCTTTGTTTATTTTCTGGCCTGGATGATGGTCCATTGCTGGAAGTGAGGTGTTAAAGTCCCCTAATATTATGATGTTGCAGTCTACCTTCCCTTTAAGGTCTAATAATATTTGCTTTATATATTTGGGAGCTCCAGTGTTGAGTGTATATATATTTATAATTGTTATATTAATATCTTCTTGATGAATTAATCCCTTTATTATTATATAATGACCTTCTTTGTCTCTTTTTATAGTTTTTGACCTAAACTTTATTATATCTGATATAAGTATAACTACTTCTATTCTCTTTGGTTTCCATTTGTATGGAATATCTTTTTCTATCCCTTCACTTTCTGTCTAGATGTGTCCTTACAGGTAAAGTGAGTTTCTTATAGGCAGAATATAGTTGGGTCTTGCTTTTTAAAAAATTCATTGAGGAATATCATGCCACTACCAAGGCTAATCCTCACTTGGGTGAGGCAAAGTCATAAAATGTAACCATAATGTTTGTACCTTCATAATATCCTGAATTAAAATTTTTAAAAATTCATTGAGCCATTGTATATCTTTTAATTGAAGAATTTAATGCATTTATATTCGAGGTTACTGTTGATAGGTGTGGACTTACTCTGTCCATTTGTTAATGTTTTTCTGGTTGTTTTGTAGATTCTTTGTTCCTTTCTTTCTCTCTTGTATGCCTTTGTGGTTTGGTGTTTTTTTGCAGTGCTAAGTTTTCATTTTTTTCTCCCTCTCATTTGTGTATCTGCCCTAATATTTTTATTTGTGATTACCATGGGACTTGTATAAAAAAATCTTATAATAGACTATTTTAAACTGCTAACAAATTAACTTTGGTCTATTTCAAACTGATAACAATTTAACTTTGGTCTAGACTTACCATCTCCCTCACAATTTATATTTTTATTGCCTGAATTTATATCTTTTTATATAATGTGTTCCTTAACAACTTATTATACCTATAGTTATTATTGACCATTTTGACTTTTAACCTTTACACTAGAGAACTGAAAGTATTACATACCATCTTTACAGAATTGGAGTTTTCTGAAATTAATTATAAATTTACCTCTACTAGTGAGTTTTATGCTTTCTTATATTTTCATGGTAGTAATTATTGTCCTTTCACTTCTGATTGGAGTACTCCCTTAAGCAGTTCTTTTAAGGCTGGTCTAATGCATTCCATCAGGTTTTACTTGTCTGAGTGAGACTTTATTTTGCCTTCTGAGATACCTTTGCTGGGTATAGCAGTCTTTACTAACAGTTTTTTTTTTTCCAGCATTTTGAATTATATTCAAATACAATCATTTTATTCTCTCCTGGCCAGTAAGGTTTCTACTGAAAAACCTGCTGATAGTCTAATTGAGATTCCTTTATATGTGACTTGATGATTTTCTCTTGCTGCTTTTAGAATTCTCTCTTTGTATTTGACTTTTTACAGTGTGATTGTAATGTGCTTTGGAGAGGACCTTTCTGGATTAAATAAATTTAGGAACTTTTGAACTTCATAGACCTGATGTCCATATCTCTCCCAAGACCTGGGAAGTTTTCAGCTATTATTTCATTAAATAAGCTTTCTGTGGCTTTCTCCATTTCTTTTTCCTCACGTACTCCCATAATGCAAATATTTGTTTGCTTAATGATGTCTCATAATTCCTGTAGGCTTTCTTCACTTTTTAACACCTTTTTTATTTTTTCCACCTAACTGAGCTATTTCAAAAGATCTATGTTCAAGTTTAGTAGTTCTTTCTTCCTCTCAATCTAGTCTTCTGTTGAAACTCTCAATTGTATTTTTTTTTTTATTTCATTCATTGTATTCAGCTCCAAGATTTCTATCTGGATTTTTTTTTCATATTTATCTCTTTGTTGAATTTCTTATTCAGATCATGAATTATTTTTCTGATTTCATTAAATTGTTTATCTGTATTCTCTTATATTTTGCTGAGTTTCCTTAAGACCATTACTTTGAATTCCTTTTTGAGCAATTCATAAATTTCCATTCTTTGGGGTCAGTTATTGGAAAATTATTGTGTTCCTTTGGTGGTGTCATGTTTCCTTGTTTTTTTCATGTTTTTTGTGTTCCTGCTCAGTATCTTTGCGTCTGGCAAAACAGTTGCCTCTTGCAATTTTATAGAGTGGTTTTCACAGGGAAAGATTTTCATTTGCAGATACATTCTAGGGTGTTGGTTGGAAAGGGTACATTTGCTTTGGTTCCAGTAGTGTGGGGTCTGTGTAACTTGTTAAGCTGCAATCAATGTCAGCAATGCCTGTGTGTCCCTCGGTGGCCTAGGCTGCAGAAGTTTATGGAAGTGGTGGTGGCAAGGTAGATTGTTAGGGTTCTCTATGGTAAGGGCTTTAGGGATCCTCCTGCCCTTTTTTTCCTTATAGTTGGGAGACTTACCGGAGTGGATCCCTTTTGGTGTTGGGTCTGACAGGGGCTGCAGGCATCTACAATGGTGCTGTGTTCCATGACACAGATGCTCACAGTGGCTGTGGATCTGAGGTCCTGGAGTCAGTGTCTTGTTGAACTACTATGACACCTATGCCAGGATGCAGGTTCACTCTTTTCGGCATGGATGGACATAGCTCTCCCATCAAGCCAAGGACTATGATTTGGAGACACCCCCCAGTAGCTTGGGCCAACTGACAGGGATATGGGTGTGACTTTGACCCTGGTGCTCAGGGCACAGCACTGGCATGACTCCAGGGATTAAGGATGTTCCAGAGGTTCAGACCCTGGGGAGCAGAACACAGCTGCAATTTGAGATCTTGGACTAATAAGGCATAGAGGCAACTCAGGCACCAGGAGAGAGTATACCACAAAGTAGGTAATTCTGGACTCTGGAGTAGTGAGACACAGCAGTGGCCTAGGCTCTGTGAGGTCACGTATAGTGGCAGCAAGGACCCAGGAATGGTGGTGGGACAGCTGTGGCTTGGGCTCTAGGGGTGGGCAGCAGTACAAGCAGCAGTACAATGTTGGCTTTACTCCCCAGAAAGGTGCTGTGACTCAGCAGTTCCAACTCCAGAGGGCTGTTCCAGATCCAGGGAGTCAGGATGCTGAGGGCAGGGTAATACAGATCAGCCAAAGCTATGTTTCCTAGGGTAAAGGGAAGCATCACTCAATCTCAGGCACTATTCTTCTGGGCCAAAACTCTGTTTCCCAGGTGGGGAGTGCTAGGCTGGTTTGCATATCAAGGAGGCATGTGTTTGGTCTACCAGCTCAGCTGAGCTTCCCTGGGGACAGGGGGCAGGGCTGGTTCACTTGCTGAGAGGGCACATGGCTGGTCTGTTGGCTCAGGCTTGACTTACCTGCTGGGCAAGACAACCTGTTCTTTGGTGGACAGGGCACCAAGTGGGCTAGGGTGATAAAGTCACAACTGTTCTATTGAGCCTAGGCTTTCAGTAGCCAGGGTTGGGGCACTGCAGTCACTGGAATGGAGAAGATGGAGTGCCTCCTAGGCAGCTTTTTCCCAGGGGTTAGGGAGCTACAGCAGCTCAGCTAGGGAATGGTACACTACCATGTATGAGCATGGTGCAATGAAGGCAAAGCTCCAGGGATGGAAAGATGCAGTGGCTACTGGCCCCCAGAGCAGGATGCACTCTAGAGGTGGCTCCTGTTTCAAGATGGTGCTGTACAGTAGTAGGTTGGGTAATGGGGGTGGGCACAGCATGGACTCCTTGTCTGGAATAGTGCAGCTATGTAAGCTCCAAGCGGCTTCCTAAACTGGGCTTAGGGCTTGTGAAGACTGCAGGATTCTCAGTAGCAAAAAAGTAATGGGAGCTTCTGGGGGCCTTCTGCTTACCTTTCCTTTGGAGGGAAAAGTCCCTCCTGGTTTAGAGCTGATCTCACCTAGGGAGACAAGGCGGCAAGGGAGGGTGTTTCATTCCCTCCTTCATGCAGGCACCCTGAGTTTCTGTGTTCCACAGAGTTTCTGCCATTCTCTTACTGTGCTTCAGCACTCTCCCTTAGACAATCTAGCCAAAATGTAGCTGCTTATGCATTGTTTTGGTCCTTTTCTGGGGATGAGGGGAATGAGGGTTAGGCACCGCTACCAGCCATCTTGCTGACATCTCTTACGATGTCTTTTACCTTAAAATAATCGAAATATGATCTGATAGTTTCCTCCATTTACTGCACCACTTCTCTGTTTCCCTTTATAAAAATTTCGGTGAGTTTCTGCCTTTGCTTCACTTCCTCCCAGCTTTTCTTTCTTTAAAATTCATTTTTCATTTATATTACATTAAGATTCACTTTTTTGAAACATCGTCTATGATTTTTGACAAAGGTTTGAAGCCATGTGACTACGAGCAGAATCAAAATACAGAACATTTCCATTACTTCAAAAATTCCCTTATCCCATCAATCCGTTTATCGTCAAATATTCCCCCATCCCTAACCCCTGGTGACTATGAAACTGCTCTAGGTCCCTGTAGTTCTTCCTCTTCCCCTCTCTTCCTCTCTTGAGCCCACTATAATAAATCATTTATCCCTACCATTCCACTAAAATTGCTCTTGCTAACATCATCGATGACCTTCATGTTGCCTCATCCAGGAGTAATTTTAATTTCTTACTTTACTCAACCTCTCAGAGGTATTTGATCACTCCATCTTCTGGAAACACATTTTCACTTGATTTCTGGAATATCATATTCTGCTAGTTTTCATTCTAGTTCAGTGCCTGCTGCTTCTCAGTCTCTTTGTTGGATTCTCTACTGATCTCAAAATATTGAAACTTCCCAATGTTGATACCCAGACTTCTCTTTGAAATCCATACTCATTTCACTGAGTTATATAATTTTGTCACTTTATGTGTTACTTTCAGCTTAAACTCAAGCTTATTTCTCCAGCTTTGACCTCTCTTTTGAATACCTTTCATGTATTCAACTGCCACTCAGTTGTCTAATAGGCATCTTGAACTCAAATTTCCACCTGTACCACCAACAAAACAAAATTTAACTTCTTTCTCCCCAGAATTTCTCCAAGCCATTAAATGTCTATACCATTCACTGTGGCCAAAACTCTAGGAGTCATATTTAATTCCTCTCTTTTTTTTTGAACTTTCTATTTAATCCATAAGCAACTCCTATTGATTCTACTTTCAAAATTTATACTGAAATGTGACTACTTTATGGCACCAATACTGTCTAACCTGAGTCATTATCCTTACTCTCCTAGACTACATTCCCACTAATGTTCTCCCTGCTTCTTTAGTACTTCTGTGATCTGTTTTCCTCACACCATCAGAGTGATATTACTGATGTTAATTAAGTCAGAACTGCCCATAGCTGCCCATCACATCTAGAATGAAATCCAAAACTGTTGGCCATATCCATAGAGTCCCCCATGACTGGCTCCTGCCTACTTCTTACACAGCAATAACCACCAGTGTTCCTGCTCCCAGTCAGCTCCAGGTGCCTTCTCATTCACACTTGGACAAGCTCATTCCCTTCTCAAGACATTTGCATTTGCTGTCATCTCTGCCAGAGATGCTCTTTCCTAAATAGTCAGAAGACTTGCTACCTGATTACATCCAAGTTTTTACTGAGTTAGAATCTATCTAGTCAAGACCATCCTAAGAGAGTCTGTAACTTATTTCTCTGCTTTATTTTTCTTATAGCATGAATCATTCTCTGAAATAATATTATATATTTCTTTTTAAATTGGTCGTATTCCACTACATGCAAATTCCTTGACATTAAGGACTGTCATTCACATTCACTCCTGTAATCCAAGCACCATGCACAATGCCTGGCATGTAGTAAGCACTCATAATTTTTTGTTGTATGGATGAATATATAAAATATGATTTTTATGCTGGCTCCTATTGATTACCTCCTCCTACCTGGGGAGCTAATTATTCGAGTAATCATTTAACCTGAAAAAGTAGGTATCTCAAACTAGACATGGCCTAAAATACATAATAATAAGACAATATTTACTGACTGCTAAGTAAATTCCAGGCACTATTCTAAGCTCTTTATGGATATCAACTTATTTCATCCTCGCAAAAATTCTGTGAGGTGGGTACTGCTATTATTTACATTTTACAGAAAAGGAAACTAAAACACAGACACCTGAAACATGCTTCCCAGGATCACACAGCTTGTAAAAGGAAGAGCCAGGATTCAAATCTATGTCATCTCACTACAAAACCTGTATTCTCCCTAGAATTTTTCCTTCTTGATCATTATGCCATAATATTATGGTCAAATCCTTGGGATAGAAGAGAATCTTTGGAGAAATCTGAATTTCTTCTCTGCACCTAAGCCCCCTCTGATTTTACCTTAGTAAACAAAGGGGCCCCATGCCTTGAGCATGAGACCTCACACTCCCCTTGCCTGACTCTGCTGTTACCATGAGGCAGTGAGTCTGGAGCTGGATTGTAAAGACTTTTGAGAGGAGGAGGAGGGAGTGGGAATAAGGATCTTGAAGAGGGAGCTACTACTGAGTGGTCAAGAACAAAGGCTCCATCTCCTAATCACAGATGACAAAGTTACTGGAAATTATTTTATGATCATTAAAAAAATAATGTGTTATTTTTTGAGCAGGTGTCCTGTGGGTGATATGGAATGTGGGAAAAGGAACAGAGAGAAAGAAGGAAGGCAGGCAGGAAGGAAGGGGAGGAAGATAAGCAGGGAGGGAGGGAAGACGAAAGAAGGGAGGGATGAGGAGAGAAAGAGGAAAGGTGGGTGGAAGGTGGAGAAGCAGGGAGGTCACGAGGGAAAGAGGATGTATTGCTGGGAAAGCTCTTGGAGGAGTTAAACGTTGTGGATGTGTGGATTTGCTGCTCTGTACTGATCTCTGCTGAATTCTCTCCCAGCTCCACTCTGTGAACCCACCGGTGAGTTGCACTTCCCTTTCTTCTTCATGGTCTGTGGGTACCTTGTCACTCAGGGCAGCACAGGAGGCCTGTGGATGGCTGTCTGAGCAGCCAGTCTGAGCAGCCCCTGCCTGTCCAAGACACATTAGGTGGCAGCTCCCTTTGCCCAGGCTGCTCTGGGTTCACACCAGTTGTGCGCCTGACACGTGCCTCTTCAGTGAAATGAGCAGGTCTTGCTCTGACCTTCTCAAGAACACAGTCTTCTCTCTGAGAAGTCCCAGCATAGAGAGAGAGATGCCATTTGCAAAAGGAAGGCAGAGAGTACTGAAGACACATGTTAGAAGAATCTCTGTCCTTCCAGACTCAGGGACTCCAAGTCCCCTGTGCTCCTCAGCTGGGTGCTCCACCAGGGGAGATGGAGGAAATGTCGAAACCACACATCCGTGGAGAACAACATTACAGTCAACCCTCGGGCCACGTGCAGAATGAAGTAGTACCGCTACCTCCTTCCTATTTTTAGCTCCACTCTGCAGCCACACGGTTACCCCAGCTTGTTTTCTCTCTCAGGCCCCAGTTTATGCAAATTATTTCATTGCTCTGATCCTGATTCAAAGTCTTACCTTTACCAGAGGAGGAGAGGTGGAAAGATTCCCCCCCGCCAGAAGAAATCTTTCACTAAAGCATGTTCAAATCTAATATATGTGAGAACTGCCCTCCTGTGTATAAAATACTAACCATGGGGTTAAAAGAGATTGCCCTGCTACCTCACGAACACAGGCTGCAAGTGCAACTAGGAAGCACAGGATCTCTGGATGCTGCGACCACGGAGATTCAACCTAACCCTCTGGGCTCCTCACCTGATGTTTGGCCAAGTCTAACTCATGCCTCGTGTTGACGCCATGCATGCTTTGTGTCTGGTCTCATCTTTACCCCTAAACCCAGGTGCTCAATCCCAGCCTAAGCAGAAATCCAAAGTCACAGCAAGGATGAGGTAACAAAGTTTCTCCCACCAGATATTTTCCAGGTAGACTGAAACAAACTCTGAGTTGGGAGACCGAGCCCCAGAACCTTACGATTGGCCCTGTCCAGTTTTCTACTCCATCCCTACCCCAGCACCACTGAGAGCAATGGGTTACAGGTGGCCAAAGGCCTTGCTTAAAATTTCTTTCTCTGCTCAGCTCCAAAAGCTGTGCTACTGCTCAGTCTTCTGGGGACCACAGTTTTTCAAGGAAAGAAAGTGACTCTAGTATGTGGAGTATTCCGTGTCCGTGTCTCAGGACAAAGCAAACATTCTGATACCATGGCTGGAACTGATGTTTAAAAGTTCCCAGGGAAAAGTATTCCAGTGGAAAGGCTTGGTGATTAGAGATATCAGGGCTAGGAATCACCGCCCTGTGATCAGGAGCATTTCTTATTTTCCTCTGGTGAGGAGAGAAAGAGGCTTTGTTTAGGGAAATTATTAAAAATTTCTGGCTGGGTGTGGTGGCTCATGTCTGTAATCCTAGCACTCTGGGAGGCCAAAGCGGGAGGATTGTTTGAGGTCAGGAGTTGGAGACCAGCCTGAGCAAGAGGGAGACACCATCTCTACTATAAATAGAAGGAAATTAGCCAGACAACTCAAAAAATACGTATAGAAAAAATTAGCCGGGCATGGTGGCACATACCTGTAGTCCCAGCTACTGGGGAGACTGAGGCAGAAGCATCACTTGAGCCCAGGAGTTTGAGGTTGCCGTGAGCTAGGATCACACCATGGAACTCTAGACTGGGCAACAGAGTGAGACTCTGTCTCAAAAAAAAAAAAAATTCCCACAGGGCAAAGGCTCTGAGGATTGGATAAACGAATGTCTCAAAAGTCAATCCTATCAGGGATTGTGACATTTTTCATGGGCTGCTGCAAATGGGGAAGATAAGAAGAAGGGTGAGAGCAGAGCACAACTTTAGCCATTTTTATTCATCCAGAAAAAAGTCCCTAAGACCCCAAAGGGATACATCCCTGAGGCTTCAGATATGCATTAAATGTGCTCCTCATATCATGGTTTCTACAGAGGTTTGTCTAGAATCCCAGATCAAGGGAGCTGGGCTGTATGGATGGTGGGTACAGGGTATTCCCAGGCAAGTGCACCCCTTTTTCTTCCAATAAAAATAGCAATGATAGGGGCAGAACAGAGTCAGTGAAGAGAGGATTGAGTTGCTCCATGTCTCCCCGTGACTGACTGATACTCTAGGTCCCATATTCTGTCTTTGAAAGAGGTAATGTGATTCTGAGATGTCAGAGGAAAGGGAACAGAAGAAAATTATCAATATGGCTTAGGACAAGGATGAAAGAAATGTGTTCACTTTTACTAAAACTTCAAGCTTCAGCATCTCCAATGCCAGCTCCAGGGACAGTCCTCAGTATTCCTGTACTGGCACTGAGAAAGGTGTTTTTAGCTCATGGCTAGAAACTTCAAAAAAGAATGAGATCCAAGTCAAAGGTAAGCGTTGCCTTCTGGTTGGAGATGCTGCTGCACAGGGACGGGACGTGCCAGGGTGAGCAGGGTGAGTTCATGGCAAAGGAAAGGCCCTGGACCACTGGGGGTGAGGGGTGGTCGTGACATGAGGGAGGGTATGTGTGCCCAACCGGCTGTTTCTTTGAGTCTTGTTTGCAAGTGCTGAGACACAAAGTGCCTCTCACCAGGAACTCTGAACCCTATTGCCCTGCAATTGTGTTCGATTTCTCTCTCTAGAGCTGTTTCTGATAGCCAGCCCCTCCCAGCCCACAGAGGGGAGCCCAGTGACCCTGACCTGTATGACGACTCAGTCCCTTCCACAGTGGTCAGTTGATCATCCCCAGTTCCGCTTCTTCAGAGATGAACGGGTCCTGGGGCTGGGCTGGAGCAGCTCCCGGGAGCTCCAAATCGCCACCGTGTGGAGGGAAGACTCAGGGTCCTACCGGTGTGAAGCAAAGACAATGGCACCCAAAGTCTTAAGAAGCCGGATATTCCAGATGAACGTGAGGAGTGAGTGCCAGTGGGGCCAGCCTGCCGGGTAGGCCGAGGAAGGGCAGTGGCAAGAGGCCAGTCCTCCTTGTCTGCCGGGTTCTACATCTGAGAGTAGGAGCCGTTTGAGAGATACACCTGAGTTTCTCTTTGTTAGGGTCCTTAAGGGACCTTCTCTTATACTTGCTGTTTCCATTTTGGGCAAACAGAATATTAGGAAACCCTTACTGTATGTCTTCACTGTGCTGGAGGGTGTGGGGGAAATAGCTGTACAATACTTGGTCCCTGACTACAAGAAGTCGGTGCCCAACCAGCACTCTGAACAAGCAGGGCGTTGCATCAACCCAACCAATGCTGATTTTAAATCAGCAGAACTGCACCCCCCCAATTAAACTATGTGATCATGGACTTTACTCACAGGCTTTGCTTCCAGGACTATCACACCTACTCCATGTCCCTGAAACTCTCCCTACTCAGGGCTCCCCATGTCATCTTGTGTTCACACAGGAGTCCCCATCTCTGATGTGAGCTTGGAGACCCAGCCCCCAGGGGGACAGGTGACAGAGGGAGACAAGCTGGTCTTCATCTGCTCGGTTGCTAAGGGCACAGGAAACATCACCTTCCTCTGGTACAAAGGTGCCCTGGGTTTAAACCTGGGAATAAAGACCCAGCACTCACTGACAGCGGAGTTTGAGCTCCCAACGGTGAGGAAGAGTGACGCTGAGCAGTATTACTGTGCGGCTGACAATGGCAACGGTCCCAGGCCCAGCGGACTGGTGAGCATCACTGTCAGAAGTAAGTGCCACTGCGCCCAGCTCAGCCAGCACATCTCAAAGTGGGCTCTGCATTTCCCTGGGGCATGCTGGGAAGCTCACGGGGGCCAAGCCTTGGTGGGCAGAGATTATGAGTGTGTCACATGGTCAGAGACCCTCTCTGATAGTCCACTCTCTCTGTCAGGTCCAGTGTCTCGCCCCGTCCTCACCATCATGGCACCCAGGGCCCAAGCTGTGGTGGGGGATGTGGTGGAGCTTCACTGTGAGGCCCCTAGAGGCTCTCCTCCGATCCTGTACTGGTTTTATCATGAGGATGTCACCCTGGGGAGCAGCTCAGCCCCCTCTGGAGGAGGAGTGTCCTTCAACTTCTCCCTGACTGTGGAATATTCTGGAAGTTACTCCTGTGAGGCTGACAATGGCCTGGGGGCCCAGCGCAGTGAGGTGGTGACACTCAACTTCACAGGTATAACTCAGGCTATGGAATTGTCTTGATCAACGTCTCTTTCCCAGCATCCTGAGAGAGTTTCACTGACGCCACGTGTGTCTGGTGGTGTGCTACCCAAAATCGGGCTTCTAGGGGTGGTGCTGTCATGGGGCATGTATTGTAATGGCTTGGAGGATGAGAAGGTTGGGGGCCTCTCTTCTCTTTTCGTCAATGTGATAATTTGTCCCTAGACAAATAAGTAAGTGCCCTCTTGGAAAAGCAGAGCTTGGCACAACCCACATCCAAGATGTCTGCTCTCCGAACCCCTAGCCCTTCCTCTGAGCAACTCACGCACAGGTCTTTCCCCCCAGCGCCTGTCGAGGAGAGAAGGGATCGTCTTACATCAGGAGTCGTCGAGGGGCTGCTTGGCACCCTGGGTCCCTCAACAGTGGCCCTCTTATTTTGCTACTGGCTCAAGAGAAAAATAGGTTAGTATTTATAGAGACTCATATTTTGTTACTGTGACCTTGTTTTTACTGAAATGGGCTGGATCTGTGACATGTATACTGCAAAAGATGCATTTGTGTTGGTAACCACCTTACCTAGGAAGCTGCTCACACCCCCAGCAATGGGAGCAGGGCCTATTAAAGTTGTGCAAAATTTTGGTAAATTTCTCCACCCTCCATGTGTTATTAGTTGAGGCTCAGCTGACATTTTGTACTTTTGTTATTTAATTTTTATATGAAAATGTAATTCTATTTACAATAATTAATTAGTCACTAGAAGAGGAATATAGTAGCAGCTCTGGCCATCCTAACAATCTCAGTTCTGAATTCAGCGTGTCAATCCTTATCCACCTTAGACTATTGTCACATGCTTTTCCTTTTCTCTGAAATGCTCATTCACACATCCACATACTCTACTCACTGTTGGATCTTTCTCACTTTTCTGAAGTGTCATTTTCTCCAAGATACTTCACCTAGCCACCCACCCTGCAAAGATTCTCTTCTGAGATGCAAGTTATTTAGCTTCGCATTTTACCACAATCGGTAATTACATATTTATTTGTACGTTTAAGCTTGGTCTCCTATTCTTCATTCGGCAAGTTGGAGACAAGGCAAAAGAGGACAATGTTGAGATTCTCATTTAAACTCTAAGTGTTTCTGGCATCTTTGGGCATCTTACTCCACCTGTAACATGATTGTATCAGCACTCGCCTTCGAGGACTTTTGTCACGATAAGATTGGGTGGGGTGGTTGCAAAACCAAAACCAGAACATTTAATATATGTGAGGTCTCAAAGACTTAGGTTCAAGTCCTAGATCTGATATTGATTGGCTGTGGGAAGTTCACTTCATTCTTCTGGCCCTGAGTCTCCTCAAATCTGAAGTGAAAACACTATACACGATTGCCAGGAGGTCTGCAGGGCGCACAGTGGCATCTGCCAACAGGCATCCAGGCATGAGGCACATCTCTGCACAGGGCTGTATGAAAGCACTGAGGGGGTTCCTGCACTGACACGTATTCATTTGTTTGGCTTGCAGGAAGACGTTCAGCCAGTGATCCACCCAGGTGAGGCCTCCGCTTTCTTCACATATACCGATAATGCAGAAAATCCATTTTTAAAAATTAAAATTGTCCTCTGATGAGCTTTTTTCCTGTCTTATCATACCCAAAACTCACTCCCACATTCTCCCACTGCAGCACTGAACATTCATTGACATTCCTCGTCTTTAAGATATTAACCAATTACTTTAAATCCTTTCATAATTTTTCCCACTGATCTTCTTAAATACTTATCTGCAGAGTAAGAATGCTGCATTGATTTGACCAAAACCATGCATTCATTCATTCAATCAATCAGTATCTGAAAGTCTGTAAGTCTTTTTGCTGAGTGCTGGGAGTTGTGAAAATATGGAAAAATCTTGAGAGTCTTAAAAAATTTTAGGGTAAATAAGATATATACACATTTCTGGAATGCAAGATGGACAGTAATAAACATACTGAACAGATTGTTGATGAAATTCTTTAGAAGTTTAGAGGGGAGGAGGAAAAGATTTAAAGAATACTTCCATCTAGAAATATCAATGTTTAGTTGATCTATTTTATAGTGTATTATTATTTATACCAACAATAAGCAGAGATTTTTTTTCCAAATCAGAGTATCACTGTTTCAGTGCTACATGTACACATGCACGACCATTTTCTTCTGCCCCTTGCTCAAGTTGCTTGTTCTGCCCAGACACCTGTTTTCCACCTGAGGTGAATTAATATTTCTTCATCTAATATTTACGGGGCACCTGTGATGGGAATGGCACCGTTCTGGGTGTGTGCCGTACTACAGTGAGCCAGTCAGACAAGGAACTTACCCTCATGGAGGACACTCTAGTGCACACTCAGCGATGCCCTATTCAGCCCATGGACAGGGCTGTGTCTCATACCACACTGCTGTGCCTTTCGGTTGCTAATTTCCCCATAAATTTGCATTCTGCTCAGGCCCCTTTCTTCTAATATGTGTCTCCCCTTCAGCGTCTTATTCACAATCTCAAATAGTGATGTCTGGGATGTCTGGACTGTGGTCCCAGATAGATAGCATGTGTTTCTGTGTTTGCAGGACCCCTCCCAGCCCTGTACCCCGAGAATTCACCTACCTCAACTCACCTGCCCCCATGCAGCTACCGCCTACATATGAAAATGGTGAGGCTTCCCAAAGACCCGGGCCAGAGTGGGTAGAGCACACCAGGGAAGGGGCAGGGGGTGACACCTGCTAGCCAGTCCTGACCCTGCTGGGCCACAGCCTCCTCTGCGAATGAATGACTCAGCTGTCTTCATGGCTGTGGTAGGTGGTAGGCATGGAGCAAGTTGAAAGGCAGGAATGAGGGACTGTGCCATGATATCTCCTCTCTTTTCTTTCAGTGAATGTTGTAAGTGGGGATGAGATTTATTCGTTGGTGTACAGTATCCAGCAGGAACAGGCATCAGCAGCAGGTGAGACATGAGGGAGTAAATTCATCTCTGATTTTGTCTCTTCCGGAACCCTGAGGACACTCAGTGGCTGTGCATGGCAGTCGGCAGCTGCTTGTGCCCTTGGAGCTGGCTGTGAGCATCATTTGTGCCTATTTGGCGCCTGATCTTTGGTCTGGAAGCTGCCTCGAGTAGAGCCAGTGCTGATGCCGACTTGGCCTACTTTGTGCCTCACTCCCCAGTCACACGGCAGCATCAGAGATGCGGCTTCCGCCTGCCCTCTTTGAGCAGTCGCACACACTCCTTGCGGCACCCCATCACAGCTGCCTCGTTGGTGCTGTCGTCTCGTCCTACACATGGCGGGCCAGAAAAGCCGAGAGGTAGAAAGGGCCGTTCTAGCATAGGACCCTCCTGGCATTACCCTTCTACCTCCAGGCTGCCAATTTTCCTCTGGATACTAAAGGAATCATCCTTGTTATAAACAGAAAAGTGAGACAGAAATATTAATGGAAATCAATCCATAGGAAACAGATGGGAGAGGAAGAAGCCTTTACTAACACAAGTTCAGTGAAGCACTTTAAATATAAGTGGAATCTCACATCACTTACATTTTCTCCACAGTAGAACCCCCGGGGACACACGTAGAGAGTAAGGTAAGATTCCTCTTGTTCTTTCCTCCACGTTCTTTCTCTTTTTTCTCTGGTGACTCGTTCTCAAAATTTTTAAAATATAGCCATGTAGGGAGAGCAGAAATTCTGTGGTCTGCCTGCCTCCTCCTCCCTATTGCCCCAAACAATGGAGATATTAAAAATGTTTGGTTATAACAATAAGATGTCATTGTACAAGGAAACTTTGGAGGCTTACATGCATATTCACTTTAGCAACGGGCATATGGATGATTTGTAGTCAAACTGCAGTGCACGCTTAGTCTAAAAATTCTATTCATTTAAAAATCTCTATCCTGAAATACTGCTGAACCAAACATCCATCACTTTGTGCTATAAAGCACACTAGAAAACTAAATTAGTACTGAATGAAGGAAGCTAAGCTAATAGTGACTCGTGCCATTAAAAATCATCGATCTTTAAAACTTGAATATTTCAAGATACTCAAATTGATGTTACAAACATACTTTCAGAAAATTGCAGGAATTCCAACTCTGTGCATGTGTACAAGGACAGTCGATGCTTTGCAGTTTTGTCTAGTGTAGTGTGGCAGCCAGATGTTTCAGGACAGAATTCAAGTCCTTGGGAAACCCCAGTGACATGCTAAATTTAGTTTATGAATTCAAAATTCTGACAACCTTGAAAAAAATGACAGCCCATGGAACTGCCTAAGAATGGCCTGTAAGAATAAGAGAAGGCCTTGTATATTTAGATCAATTTGCAGCTCACCAGGAGCAGCTTTCTAGCCCACCAGTGAGCTGCAGGCCCCCTGGAAGTGCTGGGCCACAGTCTTGCCAGAGGCTGTAATTCACATGCAGCGTGGTGTGCTAACTGGGGAAGAGGACCAACAAGAAGGCATGTTCTACTTGTCTCCCTGCTCTGATCCTATCCATGTACCTTTTGCTTCTAGGACCCCTTAGACATCTACTCTAGGCTGAGGAAGGCAAACGTTACAGATGTGGACTATGAAGATGCTATGTAAAGTTATGGAAGATTCTGCTCTTCGAAAACCACCCATGACCCCAAGCCTCAGACTTGATATGTTCTTTAGAGATTCTGGCAAGTCAGCTTTCCAGTCACCTCGCCCGGGTGCTATTCTCCATGGGCCTGTTTCTGTATCTACTGTGAGATGAAGTTGACACAGCCCTGAAGAAACCACCCAGGAGAACCAACATAGGCACAAGAGTGGGAAGGATTTTGTAATCAAAACCCGATTCCTCCTGGTTCTTTTGGGAACAGGTCAAACTGTGTTCTTACTTCTCTTTACAAGAGAAAACAGAATGAGATAAAAGAAATTGGGGTGCTGGGGTGGAGGGACAGTGAAGCTTAGAGTGCAAGAACCCAAGGTGAGTGATTTTGCAGGATTGCTCCACAGAGAGAGCTGTGTCCATCATTTCGTACAAGTGCTTTCTCTTCCCAGACGGTACAAAACTGCAATCCTACCACTTAAATTGATCATCTTATTTCCACCTAGAATATGTGATTCAGTTTATTTTGAGTCACTGCTATCAAATGAGAATTAAAACAAAGTGACATAAAAAGTTATTGCAATTACACTCAATTTTAGTGACATATTTTGTATACACAGGCCAATCTAACAGCCTCCATATTTATTAGTCTTTGTAAATTTCACCACATCCAAAGTTCTATATTTGTTGTAGCCTCTAGAGGTTTTATGAATGCAGTGTTTCTTCTTTTATTCACAAACTTTTTGAAATCTTAGTAATATGGTTTGAAGTCTGCATTTTAATTTTAAAATTATCACATATTCACTCATAAATTAAAACAATTTAGGAGTATATAAAGTAAAAAATTAAAGTCTTTCCTATAAGCTAACATGACAGGAGGTAACCATTGTTAAAAACTTAAGCGTGTAGTTCTCTAGCAATTTTTCTCTTTCTGTATAAACATTTATATGTATATATTAGTATAGATATTTAAAAGTATACCTATTTAACAAACTATCATGAAATATTTTCAAATCTGCGTGTAGATCTATTATACTATTTTAAAATGCTACATAGTATTCTGTTGTATAGATAAATCATGTTTTCTTTTCTTTCTTTTTTTTTTTTTTTTGAGACAGAGTCTCACTCTCTTGCCTGGGCTAGAGTGCCGCGGCATCAGCCTAGCTCACAGCAACCTCAGACTCCTGGGCTACAGTGATCCTTCTGCCTCAGCCTCCCAGGTAGCTGGGACTACAGGCATGCGCCACCATTCCTGGCTAATTTTTTCTATTTTTAGTTGTTGAGCCAATTTCTTTGTATTTTTAGTAGAGACGGGGTCTCGCTCTTGCTCAGGCTGGTCTCGAACTCTTGAGCTCAAACAATCCTCCCACCTTGGCCTCCCAGAGTGCTAGGATTACAGGCGTGAGCCACCATGCCCAGCCATGTTTTCTTTTCAAATTGTGGTAAATATACATAACATAAAATTGATCATTTTAATCATTTTAAGTGTACAATTTAGTGGCATTGAGTACTATCATAACATATTTTAATCCTTTTCACCACTGATGGACATTAAGATGGTTTCCAAAAATTTTACATTATAAAAACAAGGTTCAAACAGATGTCTTTGTACAAGCATATTTATACAGTCCTGCTGGATTATCTGAGGGATAAATTTGTAAATCTGGGATTATTACATTTTAAATTATACATATTAGATATTTTTGTTAAATACTCTTAAAGGTCACTCCAGTAAGGCTGTATGTCAGGTTATATATCCACCAACAAAGTATGAGAGAATCAGTTTGTTGGGGAAGAGTGTCACTGTTAATTCAATTTAAATTTTTAAAAATTATTAACACAGTTGAGCATCTTTTCATAAATTCACTGTTAATTCATAGTTCTTATAAAAGTTTCTTGTGTTTAGCCTTTGCCTATTTGCAATGCATTTATTTGTTTTTTTCTTATAACTTCTTTTTTTGGGGAGATCACAGACCACTTATTTTCACATTCTTGACATTTTGCACATTATATTTTCATTTCAATGTTTATATTTCTATGATAGGAAGTAAATTCACACCATCTGGGAAATGAGAATACTCAAGAAAAATACAATCTAAAATATATGTAATTTTAGGTGCAAGCTATAGATTGCAGGATATGCCAGCTGGGGAGATGCGGTGGCTCACCAAATTCTTGGCTCAAACTGCTCTCCCAGTTACAATGAGTGGGAGAGGGGGAGGGAGAAATAAGAGTCTGAATGGAAAAAAGCCGCTCTCCGGTCTTTTGGGTCACTTTCCTTGGAGGGGAACCCCACACAGAATGTCCAAGCTCTGAGATCGTGCAAGTTCTCCCCACTATTCCATGTTTGCCACAGTGCTTGGGCTCATGGGGGTGGAAAAGATTCCACAAAACTTGGTAGCCTGCTGGTCACTGCAGGAGTGTGGGAGGGAGAAAGTGACCCCCCCCTCCACCCCTTCCCTGGACTCCGAGACTCTCTGGGTTTGATCCTTGCTAATGTCTTTTTTTCTTTATGTTCTTCCTTCTCTGCTTTGCAATTTTCCTCCGTGAGGTCCATGGCAGTCTCTGGCACCTCTCTTTATGGTCTACACCTGAGCTGCATCTCATCTCCCCTCTTCTTTACCTGAAACCCTACCTTCCCTCCCTAACTGTCCAGAAAGCAATGTCTCTAGTCAGCCACCTTGCCCCACCTCTCTATTTTCTGTATTTTGAATGTTCTTCCTCTTAACATCCTTGCTCTCTTATTTCCTGCTTTGCTTGACATTTGCTGCTTTGAGTTTCTGTTTCTGGCCCATGTAAATTTTTATTTTTATTACTTTTTTTAGGACAAACATGGTTTTTTATATCGTCTCAGCCACTGCTGTGTGTTTGGAGCTCGGGGAGGGCCTCAGAGGATGAAATTGGAGCGCCATATTACCAGAAGCTTGAACTTCTTTGTATGAGTGTTCCTTTAACTTAATACTTACAATAAACCTTATCCATGGCTTCTTACATTCCACTCACTTCTCAATTTCTTTCTTCATGAACTCAAACTTTCTAGTCATTTGTAATAGAAACTGTGAGTTCACTTGTCCAAAAAGTCCAAAAGTAAAATTTAAGATTTATAGTTTAGTTTTGTGCTCAACAGTTTAAATATTTTTTCCATGGTCTTCTCTCCTGTATTATTGCCTTTGAGAAATCTCTTAGTTTAATTGTTGTTGCTTTATAGTTGATCTATTTTTTCTCTCTAGTTGCTTTTAAGCCTTTATATCTTTGGTATCATGCATTTTCACTGTGATTTGCCTAAATGGGTATTTATTTTATTTAAGATTAACTCTTATTTTTAAAAATTATTTATTTCATAATATTAGAGGAATACAAGTAATTTTGTTATATGGATACCTTATATAATGCTTAAGCTGGGGCTTTTCATGTGTCCATTGCCAGAATAGTGTTCATTGTACCCAATAGGTAAGTTTTTACCTCTCTCTCTCCCTGCTTCTTGGTTTCTAATGTCTGTTACATCTCTTTGTGCCCATCTATGTCCATTGTTTAACTCCCAATTATTAAAGAATGAATGCAGTGGGTTTTTTTTTTTCCATTCCTGAGATACTTCACTTAGGATAATGGTCTCCAATTCTATTCAAGTTGCTGCAAATGACATTATTTCATTCCTTTTTATGGCTGAGTACTACTCCATGGTGTGTGTCTGTGTGTGTGTGTGTGTGTGTGTGTGTGTGTGTGTACACATAAATACCACATTTTCTTTATCCACTCATGAATTGATAGGTGCTTAGGTTGACTCCATATCTTTGCACTTGTGAATTGTGCTGTGATAAACATTTGAGCGCAGGTATTGTACCTGGATGTTTTTATCTTTTCCTAGATTTGTAAATTTTTCGGCCATTATTTTATTAAATAAATTTTCAGTCTTTTTCTTGTTCTCTTCTCTATAAACTCCTACAATGTGAATGTTACATCTCTTGATGCTATTCCATAAATCCTGTAGACTTTCTTCATTCTTTTTTGTTCTTTTTTCTTCTCTGACTGTTTTTTTCAAATAACCTACCTTCAAGTTCACAAATTCTTTCTTTAGTTTGATCAATTTTGATGTTGATGCCTCTATTGCATTTTTAATTTCATTATTGTATTCTTTATTTTTTAAACAATTTTAATCTCTGTGTTAAACTTCTCATTCTATTCATGTGTTTCCTAATTTTGTTAAATTGTTTTGGCATTCTCTTATAGTTCACTGAGCTTCCTTACAACAATTTTTTTGATTTATTTGTCAAACGATGCATAGATCTTCATTTCTTTGGAGTCAGTTATTCAAAAATCATTGTGTTCTTTTGGTGTTGTTATGTTTCCTTGGTTTTTCGTGTTTCTTGTTGCCTTTCTTTGATGTCTGCACATTGATGGAGAGTCACCTCTTCTAGACTTTATAGACTGGTATGGACTGGTTTCAGTGCGAGAAAGACCTTCTCCTTCATGTGGATGAGAGGGTGCTGGCTGAGTGAAGTGAAGCAGTTCTGGCTCTAATGAGGGCACAGCACTATAGTCTCCATGCAGCTCTGTCAGCTAAGGTTGATTTTGGCAAAGATTGCAGGTGTTCTCAGAGGCCAAGGCCGTAGGTGTCGTGAGCAATGGTGAGGGCTATTGGAGCCTCAGTGGTGAAGGCTACTGTGGTCCTTTCGATCTCTTTTTCTCCTATCAGGGAAGACATGGCTTAGGGGATCCCTCTTTGTTCCAGGTCCAGCTTGAGGGTGTACTTGCAGTGGTTGTGGCACCATTATCTGATATGTGGTGCTTGTGGAGCTGGCACAAAGCTGTGGTCTGAAGAATGGAGACATGTGGAGGATTCATGGCTCGGGTCTAGGGTGGTGGTAGCAATGGTGCCCAGGACACAGACACCCCCATTGCCACACTGATAATGGTGTGCAAGGCACTGGTGCTTGTGCAGCAATTGCAAAAGCCAGGGTTCAGAGTACGGGTATGCACAGAGGTATAATGACTCTGGGGTCTGGGTGCAGGTTAGCTCACTGTGGTGCCAGTCCTAGTATCCAGGGCACAGGGGCATGTAGAGAGACTGCAGCTCTGGGGCCCAAAGTAGACTAGCCAATAGCAGTGGTAGCTTCAGTGTTTAAGGCCTGGGTACATGAGGTGTAGCCACAGAGCCAAGGTCTGGAGTATGGGCATGTGAGGAGGTAAAATGGCTCTAGGGTTGAGACAGTGGGGTGGCTTTCAGTGGTGGTGGTTCAGATGTCAGAGGTGCAAACATAGAGCAGCAGCAGAGCCAAGGTTGGTATCATAAGCACGTGAAGAGCAACTGATGCTACAAAGCCTGGGATGGGGCCATAACTGCAGCAATAATGGCTCTAGTTTTTAAGGTGTATGTGCTTTTGGTGTGGCCACAGAGCCAGGGTCTGAAATGTGGGCACATGAGGAATAGTTGTGGCTTTGGGGTCTGAAGAGCAGGCACAAACAAGTGTTATGAGGGTTGGCAGCCCTTGTCCTAGGACAGCACAATAGAATCCCCTTCTTGAGGGGTGAGGGGCAGCAGCATCACCCTCTCTGGGGATCTGCAACAGAGATGGCTATTGGTCAGCTCAGCGGTGAAAGGTGCTGGTGTTCTCTGGAGATCAGGCCACTGGGGACTGTGGTAGACCCTGCCACATGGCTAATATAGGTTTCTTCTTTGTTCCTATCCATCTCCAGATGTGTCAGGCATGCTAATCTCCCCAGCAATCCTTTCTGTGTAGTTTCTGTCCATTTTTCTTTTTTCTCTCTACTGTATTGCTACAGATTCTTAAATGAACCCTAGAGCTCTCCCAAGGCTATTCATGGATAACTGTCTATTTGGTTTTTATGTATGTAGGGGTGAAGGATAAAGGCTAATATCTCCTAGACTGCCATCTTGCTGATGTCACTCTAACCTGGGCTTCTGACCACGTCCTTCAAAATTCATTTTGCATTTGTTTCTCCTAAGTCCTGGGAATGTCACAGGCCCATGACCAATTTTTATGGTACTTCCTCACTTGGAGTTTCCCAGAGTACACTTATGAATGTGGCACTGACCTTGGGTTTTGTTATTTAAGGTGAAACTTTCTGTTTTCCTCAGAACTCATACAAAGACAAACTTATTTGTCATGTGTCTGTGCTAATGGGTGGATTGTTTCCCCCACTGACCTCTCATTTATGAAAAGGAAAATCTTTTCAGGGTCCAGACCTTATGCAGGTGTTTTAATTTCAGGTTTCTGCCTTTTGCAGGCCCAAGGTTTTGTCTCCTAGTTCCACAATGGACTTTAAAAGCTACAATCATAAAGATTACCTAGTATAGAATTTCCTTTCTCACTCCTCTGGGGGGAACAGTAATGCCAATTTACATGTTTAACACTCAGTTTTCACTTCCTTTTTTATCTGTAATAGGGAAATTTCCCTGCTTTCTTATATGCTTAGTTATGTATTTAAAAATTATGTCATATTTATCCATCACTTGGAAGTATTTGAAGTGGAGAATTTTCAGGTTTTTTTAATCTACCACAACTTTCCAGAACCAACATTCCCCACTTCTTGTATTCCCAGTGGACATATGGTTTTACTTTTATTTATAAATTCTTTCATCATCTAATGGGACTTTGAAAGTGAGCAGATTTAAATATCAGTGCTTCGTTTGCCATCTTGGATCATCAATTACTTATAATGGAAAACATACATGTTTTATTTAACATAATAATAAATCCTAAAAATATTGCTGGCTGAAATCAGAGGCTTTCTGACAATATTGATGACCCTTAACTTCCTCTGCATTTGTGGAGTTCTATTATTCTGTGACTGTCTTTCCCTTGCAGCCAACATCTTTTTACTCTCCCAATATTGTATCCATCAATCCCACAATCAGATTTTAAAATTTATTTTTCTTCTTAGTTTCCTATGTGTCTGATGCCACAAAAAAGGGAAACATTTTTAATTAATTGGAAAATGCTGGAAGGGAACTCTAATTTTAGTTATGCACAGAAGCTTAAATTGTTAGAAGGCAGCTGTAGAACTGATCCCCTACCCCTTTGCCTTATCCTTGTTTCAGCTCTGGACTCGCTGCTTAGTGGGGCCATTTATCTCTTTGCCATATACCTTATCATGCCTGGTATTGCTAGACAGGTCAATAATAGTATGTGGTTTCTTGCCACCAGGAGTGGAAGTCTCCTGTGAGACACAGACAAACAGGTCACTGTGATATTCAGAAAATGACAATGCTAAGTTTGGTTGAAAACAGAAGAAAGGAGAAAGGAGGCTAAAGCTGAGGCAAAATATCAAGAGAGCAGCCAATCTGGGAGAGCCTTGCAGAATTTATATACTGAGATTGTGGTTAGCTTGATCACAGGAAGTCTGGGATGGCTTCTAAGGGGAATCTCAGGGTGAAGACTTATTAAAAAAAAAAGACCTCAATCAAGAGAATCGGAGCGAGCAGCCTTAAACAAAGCCAAAGTAAAATTGTGAGTTGGTAAAAACAAGGTTCAGGAACCTGGGAATCTGCCTGTATGCTAACTTCCCTCTCACAGCCCACATCTAATCAGTCAGCAAGCCCTGCAGATTTTGACTCTTTGGCATATCTTGTATTTATCTTCTTCCCTCCATCAGCACTGCCTTAGTTCAGTCCTTCTTCCTTTCCATCCTGGATCCTACCAATGACCACCCGTCTCTTCTATTTTTTCCTAGTTTTATCCCATCCAATTCAAATATATTCTGCTCTCAAAATATAAAATTACCATGTTCTGACTATGGTTAAAAAGGAGTTCATGGGTTCTTCTTACCTCACATCTCCTCTCCAGGTTCTGAACTAAGTTGAGAATAAAGTCAAATTGGAGACAAAATAATCAGCTTTATTAATGAGCATGCTGGACTAAATCACAGGGCTCAGATCTGCATCAAATGGACATTTTCTCTACTTTTCTTTCTATAGACTTTGGGACTTATCTATTAGGAGAGTTATGTTTCAGCCAGCAAACAGAGGACCCTGGCTTCTCTGACAACTTATTGAGGTAATTCCACATGAGAAAATGAATAGAAAGAGATCACTTTCTGCTTGAAGACAAGTAAAAAAGAGGGAGCAAGAGATCATGAGCTGGTATCTTCAACCCAACTCACCAAGCAGATGAGCCTTTCCCCCGTACAGAGGAACAAGTGGTAGGGATGAGGGAGAATTGGTAAAAGAATGGAGTGTATATCTCCTGTGCCCTACAAAAATATGAAGATTTTCCTACCTGCCTACCTTTGGGCCTTATCTCTTGTGATTCTCCCCCTTGTATTTGTGCATCTGCCATTCCAAAGTGTTGTGGATACCTGAGCATCCGAAATAGGTTCCTGCCCTATTACGTTGCTCTTGTTGCTTTCTAGGCCTAGAACTTATCCCTCTTCTCAAGTCTTATTTGTTTGATTAAAACCTATCAATCTCTCAATATTCATTTCTTCTGGAAGCTTTTATTTCTCTACTCCTTAATCTCCACTGTGTCTATTCATATGATGCACAAATTTCCACCACAGCACACTTGCCACACAAGTGTGTTTGCTTTTTTCTGTTAGTCTTCTGATGCTAGACTGTAATTCCCATAAGGATAGGGAGCATATCTTTTTTTCTGTGTATATCTAGTGCCAAGAATATTATCCAGAATTTAGGTAAAATTTTATTGAATAACTAAATACATCAATGAATGCATGTAAGCATGAATGAGTGAGTGAGTGCTTTCTCTGCTTGGGAATCACCCTTGAGCTGGGAGGAAGTTGTTAGCAGAGTATGTTAGAAGAGTGAGCAAAAAACCATGGGGGAAACCAAGATTGAAAGCCAGGAATATAATCTGAATCTTGATTCTTGGCTTTTAGTCTGCCACAACACAACTAATGCTCAACTGCTTCCCAAGATGACACCCACAGGAAGCTGCTGTTGTATAGTCAATGATACTTGACTCACAGTCCCCTTGGTCATTGGCCTCCCTACATGGAAAGTCATAACTCATTCACCTTCTAGAAAACCCACACATATGCAATTAAAACAGAAAGTAGAAGCATCAGACTGAATTGTTTCTGACTCTTAAGGGCCCCTCCCCACCCACTGTTCTGAGAGAGCCTAGGCCATTTACCAGGAGGTATTTTCACACATGGAAGGAGGACTGTTCCGTGTGGCAGATGCTGCTCTAATGTCTTCCAAAAGCCTCACTAACTTTTCCTGTGCTTCTGCCTCTCCTCAGACTCATAGAATGGGTTCCTCTCATAGGAACAGGAATGCCTTTTGTTAGCAGGGATTTATCATAGCTTCTGTTGCTACTGAAGGAACTGGTGCTCTTTGTGAAGAAGAAAATTTTGAGCTTTGTAAGACTCCATTCCCCTGGAGAAGTTACTACCTAAAACTACAACTTACTCTTGCCATTCTCTAATTGCCTAGAGCAAATATGTGACTGAAAGTCTTTTAGAAGCTGGATCTCTGGGGCATCTCCATCTTCATATGTGCCAGAGAGGTAATGGGCTATAGCTTCCAGGCATTCTTCCCAGTCTGAATCCTCCATCATACTATTTGGCCTATGCAGGGCCCCAGTGGACTTCTACAAATTAATGAATTGTAGAGGATCTTCTGGGAAGAAGGGCCTGGGTCTGCCTAAATAACATCTGGAGGGTATTTACATAAACAACATCTGGAGTTCCACTAGCCAGCTCTACTCCAGAAGTTCTTCAACAAACAGCATCACCTCTATAGCAATTCCAAAAGTGTATATGTGTGTGTGTGTATATTTTTAGTTATTTTATTTTTAAGTTAAATCAATATTTTTATTTCATTTCTTGTAAATATTGTTCTCATTGATGTAATTATGTTTAAATATTCTTTCACATTCAACATTACATTTTTCTTGGGTAATTGTATTTTTTTAATTTCAAAATATTAAGGGGGTACAAATGTTTTAGATTACATGGATCACTTTTCTGATGTTGAGTCCTAGCTAAAGGTGTGCCCATCATCCAAATAGTGCTCATAGCACTCGTTAGGTAGGTTTTTGTCCCTCCCCCCTCTCCCCTCCCTCCTGGTTGATTTCTCCTGAGTTTTACTCCCCTCTATGCACATGTGTTATAGTTGCAATTGGTTAGTTCCAATTAATAGTGAATGCATGCAGATATATTTATAACCTTGGACATGACATTCTTGGGTAAGGCCCCATTCAACAAAGACATACGTTGTTCAAGATAATCACAGTAATCATTAAAATTACTACTACCCTGTGAATCAACCTGCAAGCGAGGTTCAATGTTGTTCGCCACACAGAAAGCCAATTACTGAGACAGCGAGGATTGTCAAAGAAGAAGCGTCTGCTGGGAGGGACAGGTATAAACTGCCTTCCTGATCAATGGGGTCAGGGTATTTTCTGTAGGCAAAATGAATAATGCATGAGGGGAATGAGCATCATTAAGTGTTTGGGATGGAATGCAGGGCACACAAGTATAGTATGAAATGATGCCAGTACATATGTCCCATGATCAATAATGGTGGATAAGTCCCTCCTGGAGTGGGGATTTTCGTATTATAATGAGCTAGGGGTTAATATTGGTCATTCTTTCAGCCTTATGTGCAGGCTCAGTGGGTCTTTGGGCATGATCTGTGATGGAGCATTGCTTATCTTGTCTTCTCTGGACAAACAGGTGGTGCGAGGCTTTGTAGTTATCTTATGGCTGCAAGGAGGTTCCACCATTTCTGGGAAAGAAACTCAAAAGAGAATTCATCAATGCAACAGAAAGTTACAAAGTTCTGGTCAGCAAATCTTACTGAGAGCTCTGTGTCTATTTTCTATTTTGAGACTATATCTACTAAGCTATCAGGGCTGAGATACAACTTACTGCCAAGGTCACTTAGAGCTGCCAGCCCCTGCCATAATGTGAACACTGGAAACTCATTTGAAATATGAAGAAACTAAAAACATTATTGAGAAATACTTTCTTGCTTATGGAGCCAGTTTCACCATTACTACCGTAACGATGATGGTGAATATAACTGTGACTACTCCCACTGCCATTTATACAGCAATTACTATGGTTAGTGATTTATAAATATTATGACATTTAATTCTGTCATAGTGACCTTGGAGCTCCAAGTTTAATCAAAGATATCTAGAGATCTTTGAAGTTAACTAGCTTCATTTTTCCACTCTAACTGTACGAGAAATCAGTCTTGTCAAGAAGATGTAATTTGTTTTGTTCTGACTTGTATGTCATGAAGACTATTTGTCTCTGTCTCAATCCTATCATGCCCCAACTTGGTACTTGTCCCATTCAAGACATTGTACACAGTTCACAGAGAGACAACTGTTGCTCTGTATCCGGCAGACTATGCTACTGTGTGCCACCACCTGTGAAATCTTTAAGTTAAGGGTCTACCTGGTTGATCTAAGAGACTTTCATATGTATGTCTATTGCTGCTTCCCTCTGGGACCTGTGACTCCAGCCTGTTTGTGGTTAAATATCCTTGCACAAGGAGTATTGTTATCTCTCACTTTGGCCAAACCCACATACACACAGTTTCATTTTTGCCACTATACCCATTAAGTAGCTTTTTCCTCCAAGGAACTGTTAAGCTTCCTAATCCCTGGCTGTGATGCCTAGTTTGCATCCATGTTTAGGTATGCTTCCAGGGTATGTCTATCCACATGTAAATGTCTACCCACTATTAAATACAGAGCAGCACCCATATGGAGTATATTAATCATCTTAAAGGACTTGTTGCCACCATTGGCCACCTTTGTGGCCCACCCACCTCACTGCAGCAATGCTGGTCTTTAACAGCTCTTCATCTCCACTTTCCACCTGTAACTTTCACACTAACCATGGATTTTACCTAATACCATTCGGTAACACCTGAAGAAATATTGATTATCAGCAGAAGAGGTGACATTTTCATCAAAGGCATATTGGAATCAATGAAAGGACAAGGATATTTTGAAAAATCACCCCATATTTATATGAAAACCTGATACCCAATCCTCCACCATCTTTTACATGCTCCTCTCTCTACTCCTTTCCTGAATTCTACTCTACCCATCAGAATTCTATACCTTCCTGGCTGTTTGGAATGGGGAAGAATTATGGAACACCTAGGAACACATCCAGTGGGCAGGAAGTGAGAAAATCAGTGACTAGCTTTGGTCCCCGAGAGAGAACAACTTGTTAAACACATACAAACCATTTGCCTTCATAGAAAGTTAAAGGAGCATTGCTTCGTATACTTGGAGATGATAGAAATCATAAAACCCAGTTATTATTTCTTATGAATCTTTTAAAAATACACATATAGTATATGTTTATATAGGAATACTAGAAAACATTGATAAGCAAGGCAAGGAAAATAAAAATCACCTTTAATTTTATTATTCAGATATAATTACACTAATACTTTGGTGTTTATTGTCTTGAATACTTTTTATTGGAAAGTGGGAGGCTGTGTGCAGCAGATAAATTGCATTCTGCAGTCACTTTTCCTTAACATTACATCCTAGGCATCTTATCTTGCTATTAAATATTTTTCTACAGAATTATTTTAATGGCCGCTTGGTATGCCACATAATTTTTATACATAATTTACTTCTTAATCTGTCCTTGTGTATTTTTTAGTATGTTTTATACTATTGTAAGCAAGGCTTTGATGAACATCATATACAAATATTAGCATTTCTCAAAATAACATTATGTTTATAGTGAGTAATAAGTATTCACATGAACAGATGACACTGAGTCTATGAATACTTCACTATCAATCAATTACCAGGTTACAAACACCTATGATTTTTTTTTTTTTTTTTGAGACAGCGTCTCGCTCTGTCAACCCAGATAGAGTTCCATAACATCATCACAGCTCACTGCAACCTCAAACTCCAGGGCTCAAGCGATCTTCCTGCTTCAGCCTCCTTAGTAGCTGGGACTACAGGATCACACCACAACACCTGGCTAATTTTTTTATATTTTTGGTAGAGACAGGGTCTTGCTCTTGCTCAGGCTGGTCTTGAACTCCTGACCTCAAGTGATCTTCCCACCTCGGCCTCTAAGAGTGCTAGGATTACAGGCATGAGCCACTATATCCAGCCAACATATGATTTTCATGTTTTAAAGTTTCATGCTGCATAAGGTCCAAAAGGGCAACTGGCATATGCTCAGACAGCTTGATCCTGAGCAGACGGTTATATGCAGCATTCATGGGGACTATGAATCAGACTACATCCAATCAGAGTCAGCGTGAGAATAGGCCCTGGCATGATGCATGCTTTGCTTTGTAGAGACAGCTATATTAGGATCAGCCTAATACAGATTAGAAATAGGTAAGGGGACTATGTTTTCAGTGATATAGAAAAAGTGTTTTGAAGTTTAGTAAAATCCCATTCTAGTAAGTCAGCCATTGACTAAGAAAATTTTCACAAACCCAAGCCATTGGAATAATGGCCTTGTTATCTTAAAAAAAAAAAAATTGAGAAGGAGGGGAAGGGGGGCAAGATGGCTGACTAGGGACATTGCTTGCTGGACCATCCCTGAGGGAAGGTAGGATTTCAGATAAAGTGGAGGGAAGAGGAGATGCAGGTCAGGTGTAGATCATAGAGAGAGGTGCCAGAGCTTGCCAGGGACCTGATGGAGGAAAACTGCAAAGCAGAGAAGGAAGAAGATAAAAAAAAAAAAAAAGATACCAGTGAGGATCAAACCCAGAGAGGCTCAGAGCTCAGTAAATGGGTAATTCCCCTCCCATGTGCCTTCAGTGATCAGCAGGCTAATAAGTTTCTTGGAGGCTTTTCCACCCCCACAAGCACAGGCACAGTGGCAAACATGGAATAGTGGGGAGAACATGCATGATACCAGAGCTTGGATATTCTGTGTGAGGTTCCCCTCCAAAGAGAGTGAACTGAGAGACTGGGGAGCCGGCTCCCTTCCATTCAGATACTTTTCCTTCCCCGCCCCTTCCCCATCCACTGCAACTGGGAAAGCAGTTTGAGCCAGAAATTTATTAGAAGAGAAAGAAACGTTACAAGCAGCTCTATTCGTGAGGGATCTTCCTCTTCCACTGCAACCTCTGGGCTGACTGGGGAGCTGCTCAGAGTCTGTGCAGAGACATTCCACCGAGAGCAGGTGCAGCAGAGATCTGGTGCCTGCCAATCCCAAGCTACTGCAACTAATGGCATTCTGATCACTCTGTTGCATAGACTCAGGTCTACTCAGGACCCAGCCTTCCAGAAGTAACCTTAGCACCACCCCTGACAGGCTGGGGTGATGCTCCCCCATGTTGAATCCTGTGACTGGGGGCTGAGCATGCCTCCTCCCTGCCATGGAAGCTGAACAGGGGGGAGCCTCAGACACCACAGGCACCACTTGGGAAGCCTTGGGCAACTGCCTCAGTGGGTCCTAGGTATGGAGGGAGAACCTTGGCCAACCAGCAACTCTGGAACCCCTGTGTGGAACTTGGGCCACTGAAACAAACCCCTGTCTATGTGACAGGGTATCAGCAGCCCCCACATTGGTGAAATTGTCCCCATATGTACAGCTCTACCCACAAAATCTTCAGAGCCACTCTGAAGCTCTCACTGTGCCAGAGACTAAAGCTCTGCCTCTGTAGCTCCAGGGCCTCTGCTGGGATTACATCTCCACCCCTAAGACTCCAGAGTTGTGCCCGGACTCCAAGACGCCATTACTGAGTCCCCATAACTACTGCTGGGCTGGCAGAATCTCCCTGAGGTCCAACATTTCACTTAGAGCCCCCCAGCCCTGAGAAGCCATCACTCCTAGACTTGATTTGAGAGAGTTCTCAGAAAGGAGAGCAGATGCCCTGCATACCTATTAACCCAGAGCTGAGAGAAGAGAAGCCAGATGAGAAGAAAACAGCAAAAGAATCCTGGCAACATGAAGAAACAAAATAGTTTGAGACCCCTAAGAGAACATAATGGAGCAACAGTAGTGAACTCTACCCACAAGGAAATGGCTGAAATGACAGAAATGGAATTCAGAATATGGATAGTAAGTAAGATGATTGGAATTGAAAAGAAAGATAAAAGCCAGCAAAAAGAAGCTAAAACGAATTCAGTAAATCAATGAAAACAAGAGAAAAAATTACTAGAGAGCTAGACAACATAAGGAGGGATATAATAGACTTAAAGAAATGAAAGAGTCATTCAGGGAATTTCAAAATGCAGTTGAAAGCTTTAACAACAGCCTAAACCAAGGAGAAGAAAGAATCTCAGAGCTTGAAGACAAGGCTTTTGAGATAATCCAGTCACTTCAAGAGGCAGAGAAGAGAATAAAAAGTCCGAGCAATCACTGAGAGAGATATGGGACTATGTCATGCACACTAACATTCAAATTATAGGTATCCATCAGGGTGAAGAAGAAAGAACTAAAATCATGGAAAATCTATTTGAGGAAATTAATGAGGAAAACTTCTTGGACATTGCCAGATATTCATACATACAGATACAAGGTGGCCATAGAACATTGGGAGCTTCATAGCAAATAGGTCATCTCCAAGACACATAGTAACCAACTTGACCAAGGTCAAAATGAAGGAGAAAATTCTGCGAGCCACAAGGTGAAAGAATCATATAAGGTAAAAAAGAAAACCCGTCAGTCAAATGACAGATTTCTCAGTGGAAACTTTACAAGCCAGAAGGGCTTGGGATCTCATCTTCAATCAACTTAAATAAAATAACTTCCAGCCTAGAATTTCATATCCTGAAAAAATAAGTTTCACAATAGATGGAGAAATTAAGTCCTTTCCAGACAAGCAAACACTGAGGGAATTTTCCATGACCAGACCTGCTCTGCATGAAATACTCAAGATAGCACTATACACAAATTAGCACAACAGATACCCACCAGTGTACAATTACCTGCAAATCCCTCCCCCCCAACTCACAACTCTTATAAAATAATAGAACAAGAGGTAAAACAAAGCAATAAGGGACTACCCAACAGGATGAACAGACAACATCCCACATATCAATTCTATCAATAACGTTAACCTACTGAATGCTCCTCTCAAAAGACATAGGCTGGCTGAATGGATGATAAAACACAACCCAAGTATCTACTGTCTCCAGGAAACACATCTAAACCACAAGGATACACAGACTCGATGTGAAAGCACGGTAAAAAAAATTCCATGCAAATGGAAATCAAAAAAGAACAGGTGTAGCCATTCTCATATTATATAAAATTGGTTTTAAGACAACCAAGGTAAAGACAAAGGTGTTCATTATATAATGGTAAAGGGAGCTATCCAACAAGAAGACATAACAATCCCAAACATATATGCACCCAATGCATGGGCTCCCAGATACCCAAAGCAAATCTTACTAGAGCTAAGCAAAGAAATAAATAGTACCATCATAACTGGCAGGGACCTCAATATCCCACTGTCAGAGCTGGATAAATCATCTAAGCAAAAATAAATAATGAAATAATGAATTTAAACCAAACTCTAAATCAAATGTACCTAACAGATATTTACAGAACATTCTACCCAAAAAAAACAGAATATACATTCTTCTCAGCAGCACATGGGACATTCTCCAAGATTGATCATATCTTAGGCCACAAAACAGGTCTCAGCAAATTTAAAAAAATTATAATCATACCATATACCTTCTCAAACCATAGCAGAATAAAACTAGATGTCAATCACAAGAACATCACTCAAACCTACTCAAAGTCATGGAAATTAAACAATCTGCTGCTGAAAGATTATTCAGTCAAGAACAAAATTAAGGCGAAAGTCAAAAAATTCTTTAAGCTGAATGACAAAGGGGACACAAGCTATCAATATCTATGGGACACAGCGAAAGTATTTCTCAGGGGAAAATTCATAGCCCTAATTGTCTACATCAAAAAGAGAGAAAAATCACAAGCTGATAATCTAATGTCACACCTCAAGGAACTAGAAAAGGAAGAACAAAGCAAACCCAAAGCCAGGAGAACAAAAGAAATAACATAGGTCAGAGCAAACTAAATACATTGGAGAACAAAAAAAAAATATAAAGAATTAATGAAACAAAAAGTTGGTTCTTTGAAAAGATTAAAAAAATCAATGGGCCTTTTGCTAGATTAACCAGGAAGAGAAGAGAAAGGACCCAAATAAACTCAATGCAAAAGGAGAAAGGTAACATTACAACTGATATCGCAGAAATATAAAATATCATTTATGAAGACTACATAAATCTCTACTTGCCCAAACAAAGAATGTAGGGGAAATGGACAAGTTTCTGGAAACACGCAATCTCCCAAGAGTAACCAAGAAGAAACAGACCTCCTGAATAGACTAATAATGATGAGTGAGATCAAATCGGTAATAAAAAACCTCCCCAAAACAATAACAAAAAATCCCTGGATGAGATGGATTCATCCTGAATTCTATCAGACCTAAAAAGAAGACCTAGTACCCATAATACAGAAAATATTGCATAATATCAACAAGGAGGGAATCCTTCCCAATTCATTGTATGAAGCCAGTATCACCTTAATACCAAAGCCAGGAAATGACACAAGAAAAAAAGAGAACTATAGATCAATATCTCTTATAAATGTACATGCAAAAATACTCAATAAAATACTAGCAAACTGAATTCAATAGCACATAAAAAAAAAAATACTCCACCAGGAACAAGCAGGCTTCATCCCAGGGATGCAAGGATGGTTGAACATACGTAAATCAATAAACGTGATTCGCCACATAAACAAAAACAAAAACAAAGACCATATGATCATCTCATTAGGTGCAGAAAAAGCATTTGATAAAATCTAGCACACTTTCATGACCAAAATCCTCAACATAGTAGGCATAGAAGGAAAATATCTCAGAATTATAAAAACTGTATATAACAAACCCACAGCCAACACCATATGGAATAGGGAAAGTTGAAAGCATTCCCCCTAAGAGCTGGAACAGGACAAGGATGCTTACTCTCACCAGTACTATTCAACATAGTGCTGGAAGTCCTAGCCAGGGCAACCAGGCAAGAGAAGAGTATTAAGGGTATCCAAATCAGGAAAGAGGAGGCGAAATCATTGCTCTTCACTGACGATGTGATCTCGTATCCAGAAAATCCCAAAGATTCCACCAAGAGTCTACTGGAATTGATAAATAAATTCAGCAAAGTCTCAGGATACAAAATCAATGTACATAAATCAGTAGCATTTCTATATACCAATAACAGTAAGCCAAGAGTCAAATCAGAGACTCAACACCATTCACAGTAGCTACAAAGAAAATAAAATACCTAGGAACATACTTATGCATTGTTAGTAGGATGGCACATTAGTACAACCTCTCTGGAAAACACAGTGGAAAGTCCTCAAAGAGCTAATGGTAGGACTACCATTCAATCCAGCAATCCCCATACGGCAAATTTACCCATAGGAAAAGAAATCAGTTTATCAAAAAGACACCAGAACTCAAATGTTATTGCAGCACAATTCACAATTGCAGAGATGTGGAATCAATCCAAGTGCCCATCAATTCATGAGTGGATTAATACAATGTGGCTTATGTATACCATCGAGTACTACTCAAGCATAAACAGATGAATTAATAATACCTTTTGCAACAATCTGGATGGAACTGGAGACTATTCTCCTAAGTAAGTATCTCCAGAATGAAAAAATAAACACCGTATGTACTCACTATTAAATTGGAACTAACCTGTGAGCACATAAGTGCACAGAGGGAAGTAAAACTCAGTGGAAAGCCACCAAAGGGTGGAGGGAGGGGAAAGGAGAAGAGGGTAATAAACCAACCTAATGGGTACTATGAAAGCTATTTGGGTGATGGGTATACCTATAGCCAGTACTCAAGCATTACACAAATGATCCATGTAACCTAAAACATTTGTATATCCTTAATATTTTGAAATTTAAGAAAAGAATATAAAAAAATATGATTTAAAAAAACAATGAAGTTGGTAAAAATAAAAAAAAATACATTGAGAAGCAATATATCATGGTACACACTGTTTAGGAGCTAGACTGTGGAATTGGACTGCCTGGGTTTGAATCCCAGCTCTGTTACTACTAGAAATTGGCCATATTGATCTTGGCCATCTTACTTGCTGCTATGATCTTTAGGTTTGTGTTCCCCCAAAATTCATATGTTGATACTTCATCCCCTATGCAATAGTAGTAAAGGTGGGCCTTCAGGGGTTGATTAAGTTGTGAGAGTAGAACCCTCATGAAGGGGATTAGTATCCCTTATAAAAGAGGTTTGAAGGAGCTTGTCATCCCTTCTGCCATGTGAGGACACAGAGAAGGCACTATTTATGAGGAACAGGCTCTCACCAGACATGGAATCTGTTAGTGCCTTGATCTTTTACTTCTCATGCTCTAGAACTAGGAGCAATAAATTTATGTTGTTTATAAATTAGTCTAAGGTATTTTTGTTATAGCAGCCCAAATGGACTAAGACATTTGCCTTTACTCAATTGTATAAAAGGGATAGTGTTGACTTCAGAAGCTTGCTGAAGATATTAAATACGGTACTTAGAACTGTGTCCAACTCATTAAGACCTGTATATAAATGTTAGTTATCACTGTAGTGTCAAGATGCAGAATTTCTCTGGCATAGAGAGGATTATCTTTAATTCTCTTGGCTACTGCAGGATAAAAGAGAGTGATCAAAGTTTGCTGAGCTCTTCTACTTCCTTTTTTGCTAATTATACAAAACAATTCATCTTCTACTTACAGGCCCCAGCTGGTGGCTGAGAGAGCATTTCTTCTCACATAGCTGGATCAGGTCCTCATGCTGCTGTGGTCATTGCTGGTCGTCCTTGGTGAGTTCATTAACTTGAATTAGAACCGAGGAGGCAACTGTCCTCCAGTTCCTGAAAAGTCTGGGGTTTTATCAGGGCCCAGGGACCGGTGGGGATGCTCAGGTCTCGGCTTCCAGCTTAGGCGTCAGGGGCAGATGAAAAGCAGTGGGACTGAGGAAAATCAAATTGCAGCTTGTTCTAATCCTTAATGTTTGAGGCAGGCCACTTTACCACTTGTCGATCATGCATTTCTGTTGTGCTATCTTAGATCTCGTTGAGTGATATTATGTTCTCTTAAATAAAATGTTCCTAATTTCTGAGCTTAATACTGCCTCTCTCCTGCATGAAAACCAGTTATTCACACCACCATCTGTGAGATTTGGGCTCAGAAACTGTACTGAGACCCTTTGCTAATGTTCCTCTGTTGAATCAAGGGCTATGAGGAAGAGGAGGGCTGCTGCTGGGAAATAAAATTCCTTTCTCTACACTCTGTAGGCACGAAAATATTTGTTATTGGAATACAAGTGCTCTAACATAAAATATGGCCTGAGCAAAGGGATCGATTTAGAGTGGGTTCAACTCTCGTTCACTATGCCTGTTTCTTCGTGAACCCTTTGTGATTGCACTGTCATGTAGCAGTGTGTCTACCAGTTGAAAAGCGTGGGTGGGAGGGACAGTGGCAGGGAGGGGGAAGGAAAATGAAATGAAAGAAAGAATCATGAAATATTCAATGGGGATATTCTGTCAATCCTTCTAGTGAAGGGATGGGTTTGCAACTTGCCTTGTGGTTGTACAACGAATGAGGGTTAAGAGTGTGTCGGAGGGAAACTGACTTGTTGGTGATGAGGGTGTAGGGGAGTAGAAAAAGAGTAAAAGATGGAAAGAAGTTTTTGAGCAATTTCTCAGAGTAACATGAATTTCTGGATTATGAGAGCAGCTGCTCTGTGCTAACCTCTGACCTTTGATCCCTTCACAGCTCCAGCCAGTGCACAGGCAGGTGAGTCCTTCCGTCTTTGTTGTTCTCTGTCTCTCATACATCAGCCACCTGGCCACCACAGGGTCCTGCAGAAGTGGCCCTAGAAAGAGTGTGCAGAGGTCCAAGTGTACCGCGCTCAGAACTGTCCCCATGTTCTGAGGCCACATGCCTGGGAGGCCGGGCCCCACCCAGCCTTCTCCAGGCCTCGGATGCTTGCTCTTCGCTAAAAGCCCAGGGGTAGGAAGGGAAGTAACACCGGAAGGAAGGTGTGCAGACTGCAGAGGAGGACAACTTAGAGAGAATTGTTTTCCTGCTCACAGGACTATAACTCCTCAATGCTGTCTGGCTGAATACTGACTATCCTCAAGCTCTGAAAACGGTTATCCACAGAGGAAAAATCTCAGGGCTGCAGGGCTACAAACCTCTGCACAGTCAGAATAAATATGGGCCATCATTGCTTTTCTAGCTCCAGATCAGGAGTCAGCAAACTTTTTCTGTAAAAGGCCAGAGATTAAATAGTTTAGGCTTTTCAGGTGTCTGCCGTAACCACCCAGCGCTGTCACTGTAGCAGGAAAGCCACTACGGACCATATGTAAATGGGCATGGCTGTGTTGCAGAAACACCTTTTTTGTTTTTTACCGAAACAGGTGGCTGACCGGCTTACAGGCTATAGTTTGCCAACTCCTGCTCTAGATTTGTTATTTAAGTTTTGATTTTTTAAACAGTTGTGTTATTTTTTTATTTATTATTTTTTTATAACAATTCCGAAGATCTAATAAGCCATTGTGTTACTTTTTTAAAGTTGCACTACTGAAACTGATTTTATCTCACCCTTTTTGATTTAAAGCTGTGCTCAGTAAAGGAAGTCAATGAGAAAAATATTTTATTCTACATGGTGAATCTCCCCACAAGCCAAGACTAAATCTAAAGAAAGAGAGAATTGTTCCCTTGCCTGTCCAGGGCAGACTGGGCTCTAAGGAACTGTGCTGGGATAAGCAGACCCCTGTCTTACCTCAAAGGGAAGGGAAAGTCAGGGAGACCCACAGGGGTCCTGGCCTGCAGGGTGTCTTGTCTCTCGCATCCACCCTTTCCCACGCTGAGCCTGATCTCATGATACGCATCAGCTCCCTTCCTGTCTGGATGGAAATTAGAGGAAACCTCAGTCAGAGCCCAGGTGGTTTCGGGCTGTGAGTGGGAACTGTGCTATTACTCAGTCTCAGTGAGATGTGGGGCAGGCTCCTGAAGTGAGTCAGCCGTGGCCACTCAGAGAACAGGGCAATGACCACTCTACGCTCTTTCCTCTCCCTGCTCAAGAGCTCTCAGAAAGCTGGGATGGGAATGTTCTCCAGAACTCTGAGATCTCTCCTTTTAAAAAAAGAATAAAAGGAAACTTAGTTCAGTATGAAGTAGTCAAAAGAGCAGCAGTTACATCTCCTGAAAGACGAGACTCAAATTGTGGCTTTGCTATATATCCGCTGTGTGGGCCGGACAGTCGCTTGGCCTCTGCACCCCAGTCTTGACTCCTGTGAACAGTCTCTGGTTGAGAATTTCACTCCCATGCAAGGTGTGAAAATGTAACTCAGCACAGCAGCTGAAAAAGTCCTTCTCTCCCCACTCCTTCCCTCCCATTCATCTCTGCCATTTCCTCCTTCTTGCTCCACCCATAAGCTACACTCACCACCTGGGACGTTGCCTTGTGTGCAAAGTCTGAGAAATATCATTTCTCTTTTGCTCTTGCTGCTGCTCTGGTAAAGATATTTTTCACTGACATTCTTGTAAAAAAAAAAAAATTCTTCAGCTGCATACATCTTGCCCCTAGATTTGCTCAACCTAAGGGTTTAATAACCTAACTTTCTTCCTGCTTCCTACCATTGTCCCCTCAATTCAATTTTTCTGTACTTCTGGAGGTCAGCAAGATTCTATTGGGCACCTCCATAGGTACAGCCCGTCTCAGCCTGGCTGTGTCTGTCCTCCTCCATCAGTTCTACTTGCTGGAGGATTTGGAACTCCCTGAGGATGGACGAGTCAGCATTAGGGCTTCATCACCCTGCTTCTCCAGGGCCTCTGATTCCTTTCACTCCACTGAAAGTGTGCACAGATTAGAACCCTTGAGGTTGGGTCACAATGACAGCCAATGTAGAGCCAGCCACACTTCTGCTGAGGTCTCCAATCTGCCAGGGAGTGGGCATCTGGGTGGTCACAGCCACCCTGGAAGCAAGTGGATCTACATTCTGTTGCAAACCCTGCCTGACTCTGTGGGGTTCCCTGGCGGAAGATGTGGACCAACTTATGTCTACCCCCTAGGACGTTGCTCTGGGAGGCTTTGACCTCAAGTCACTTTCACTCCTTCAGCATCCCAAGTCCACCCCATCGCACAGGTTGAAACCCATTGTTTTGGTTGCTTTTGAAGTGCAGTCATGACGGCCTCTTATTCTTCCTCGTCATTATTAGCTTCAGCAACAAGGACATTCCCCTCAAGGTTGTGACAATCCGCAACTGACTGAGTGGTCCGTGTGTGCATGCATGCAAACACAGTTGAACACCTGCCTCATAGAATCCTTAAAACAGCCTTAAGAGGCAAACACTTGCCATCGTTCCATTTCTCAGGTGAGAAATCGAGGTACAGAGAGTAAAGTGCTCTGTCCACTATCAGCTAATAATAGCAGACTTGGATTCAGAACAGTGTGATCTGGCTTTTCACTAGGTTAAACATTGTGAGCACTAGAATTCCCTCAGTGACCCTTGATGATGATGATGCACTCTCCCTGCTACTTCACTTCTGGGCCCTCCAGTCTTACGCCCACTCCCCAGGTGGTTCCTCCCCAGAGCTGCAGTCAGCTCCCCAGCTGCTCCTGCCTGCTGGCTGCAGTTTCAGATTCAGTGTCAGCCACTCCCACTACGCTCCACCCTGTGGCTCGCTCTCTGCTCTCCGCCTGGCCCTGGCGGTCTGCCTGTTTACAAGCAGTAAAACCCCCAGTCTCACTTAGCGAACTCAGAGTCTTCGAGGCTGCCCATCAAGTGCCTTTTCAATAGTGTCTCTAACTGTGACTCCCTACCCTCCTTTCCCGACATTATTCTCCCCAGGAATTTTTCCTGTTTCTGGATGAAGACTGTACAAGTGGGTTCAAAGTCGGCTTGATTGCAAGTCCCACAGAAGAGTTCCCATGGGATCTAGCCTCAATCTGTGAAGGAGGGCAAAAATCTTTAATTGTTTCTGCAACCCACTTTCTAATTTCATTAGAAAACAGATTGTCAGCAGGGCAGGGAGGCTCACGTCTGTAATCCTAGCACTCTGGGAGGCCAAAGTGGGAGGGTTGCTTTAGCTCAAGAGTTTAAGACAAGCCTAAGAAACAGCAAAACCCTGTTGCTAATGAAAGTAGAAAAAGTTAGCTGGGGCATGGTGGTGTGCACCTGTAGTCCTACCTACTCAGGAAGCTGAGGCAGAAGGATCACTTGAGCCCAGGAGTTTGAGGTTGCTGTGAGCTAGGCTGACGCCACAGCACTCTACCATGGGCAACAGAGCAAGACTCTGTCTCGAAAGAAAGAAAGAAAGAAAGAAAGAAAGAAAGAAAGAAAGAAAGAAAGAAAGAAAGAAGGAAGGAAAATGGAGTTCCCACTCCCACCACCAAATGTCCAAGGTAATTCTGATTCTCCTAGAACAGCCAGTAGCAAACCATGTATTTTTCCAAATATTATAATTCCAATTCCACAAGTCACTTATGGTATTTTGGCTCGGGTTCTGCAAACAGTGGTATTTTATGAGCCATTGCATCTCTTACTTGATGAATCTCTGCTTCCTTCCACTACACATCCAAATCTGATAGTCATGGTACAATTGGATAGTGACAGAGAGAAGATTTTTATTTGAGTACAACATAGTTCTTCACCTTAAGGTCAAAATCCTCAACTATAATCCTAAAATATAATGGCAATGTCATAAACACAGAACACAATCTGGTACCATAAATAAGTAAACCGACAGGGTAGAAAGTAGAGAACCTGTGGCCGATCTGAGGAAAGGAGCCCCTGGGGAGGACATTTGTTATAGGCAGTGACTTTTTTCTCAAAATGATCAGTCTCTAGGAACCGAGCCTTGGATTAAAAATAATCTCTACTTTGTTATACATTGAATGATGGGAAAAATTTTCTGAAAGCATTCAAGTGGAAAGTTCTGAGAATTAAAGATATTGGACCTTACTCCAGTAACTGGCTTATTCCTCAGTCATCCAGACCGCTTGGGGGTTTCATCTGGTGAGGCAAGAAGAAGGGAAGGGACTGAATTCACAAGACAGTGAGGGCTGGATGAAGGCATGGGAGATGGGAAAGTAAAGTGCCCACTGAGGACAAGGGTCCCCCGTGTGATGTCACCAGTGGAGAGAGCTGAGAATAAGGAGCCTTAGCAGAACACTCCTTCATGCATATAAAAAGTTATGTTTACCTTGACACCCTCTTCGATGGACCGAATGTTTGTGTCCCCCTCAAATTCTCATGTGGAAACCCTAATCCCAGTGTGATGGTATTTGGAGGTGGGGCCTTTGGGATGTGATCATGAGGGTGGAGCCCTCATGAGTGGGATTAGTGCTCTTATAAGAAGAGGCCAGCGAGCTAGCTAGTTCTTTCTCTAACATGTGAGGATACAGTGAAAAGTCTGCAGTCTGCAACCTGGAGGAGGGCCCTTTCAAGAACCCGACAATGCTGGCACTCTGACCTCAGACCTCCAACCTCCAGAACTGTGAGAAATAAATTCCTGTTGTTGATAAGCCACCCAGTTTATGGTTTCTTGTTATAGCAGCCCAAGCTAAGATACCTCCCCAGGAAAAATGGGATGTCAACGTCAGTAATTAAGGCATGGGTTGGAACCTCCCTCTTACCTGAAGATGTAGAGGCTGTGCCTCTGAGAGCATCCCACTGCCAAGGAAGCAGGTCAGGCATCTGGGTTCTCTGCAGGAATGGTAAATGCAGTTTCCCTCCCTCTTTTGCAGATGGGCTGACCCTCCTGGCGCCCCCTTCTGTCTTTGAAGGAGACAGAATAGTTCTGACATGCCAGGAAGAAAAGAACTGGAAAATAGAGACGATGACTTACTACAAGGATGAAAAAAAATTACTTTCTTTAGAAAAATTCTCAGATTTCTCTGTCCAAAGTGCAATTCTGAGTGACAGTGGCAGCTATTACTGTACTGCTACTGGACGTAGACTACTCCGGACATGGAAAAAAACTTCACAAATAGTCAATATCAAAGTCCAAGGTAAAACCTTTACTCCTGTGGGCTGGGCTGGGCTGCGCAGGAGACTGTGGCAGCAGAGCAGGGTGGGTACCTGGTAGGGGAAAGCTGCCCACTGGCCAAATGTGGACTGGAGTGCTTGTGGTTTGACCAGCAAGGAGCCATGATGGGTGAGACGTGTCTGACCCTGAATGTCCTGGGGTCATTTCTCTCCAGGGGCTTTTTAGCAGAAACCTTGGATCTCACTGCTCTGGGGAATGTTGTACTCCTTCTCTCTAGAGTTGTTTCAACATCCTGTGCTGACAGCCAGCTCCTTCCAGCCCATTGAGGGGGGTCCAGTGGCCCTGACCTGTGAGACCCGGCTCCATCCACAGAAGTCAGTGGTCCAGCTCCAGTTCTGCTTCTTCAGAGATAGCCAGGCCCTGGGATCAGGCTGGAGCAGCTCCCCAGAGTTCCAGATCCCTGCAATGAGAACTGAAGACTCAGGGTCTTACTGGTGTGAGGCAGAGACTCTGGTACCCAGGATCAGAAAACAGAGCCCCCAGTCTCAGGTTCATGTGCAGAGTAAGTATCCATAGGGCTGAGCCTGGGAGGAAGAGAGAAATGCTTTAGCTTCAGCTGGACTGCTGGGATTTTTGTTTCTTTTTTTTTTTTTTTTTAATTTTTTTTTATTTATTTCAGCATATTATGGGGGTACAAATGTTTCTGTTACATATGTTGCCCTTGCCCCCACCTCCCTCCCTAAGTCCGAGTTTCAATTATGTCCATCATTTGGGTGGTGCACATTGCACTCTTTGTGCATGCATATACCCCTCCTCTTGATAGCATTCTTACTCCCAGAGTGCAAACCTTCAGGATCTCAACCAAATAGGGAAAATTTAATGGGCCCTCTTTTGGAGTAAACTAAATTTGAATTTTTGTTCCTCCAGCTTCAAAATGTTTTCAAAGGCTTCCTTAAATTTCTCAGCCACTCAGTCACCTTGTCTGAAATCTACAGAAATCCTTAAGGTAAAAGCAGCCCAAATATTGGCTGTATTTCTCATCTTCCAGATCTTAGCCTTCTCATTCTTCACTGCCTTTTTGGCTTTCCATGACTTCAGGAAAATGTTCGTCTTTTCTCATTTTGATTGGCAAGAAGGTTGGTAAAAATTTTCCAATCTGCCATGAGTGGAAGCATGAATTTATCCATAAATGTATTACTGAAGGCATAGGAAAACAATTTCTAATATCTATATCTATATATCTAATACATATAATATCTCTATGTATCTAATCTAATATATATCTAGATATATTAGATATATATAGATATTATAGATAGATATATGTATAGATATTGATATATATTCAGAGAAACAAAAACCCTGGGTAGATATTTATCAGTTTAAGAAACCCAGCCTTCAAATTCTGCATGCAGATTCTGAAGTAGAAAAAGTAGATTCTAATGAAAATAATTGTGGTTGAATAAATTTAAAATGCTTCATTTTCATCTTATATACACCATCAACTTGTATAGAAGACAGATTAAAAAGAGAAAATGGCATAAAAAAAGTTTATGCAAGGATTTTAAAACTCATGCATATAAATTAGAGACAAAGGGATTAGTGTAAATTAGAAGGTTATTTTAAACTCTCATGCTCACAACTAAAATTTATTTTCCTTTGCAGCAAAAATAATTTTGATTTTTTTTACTTAATTTAAACTTCATATGAATTTTAAAAATCAATCTTTACCTTTTCCTGTTATCTTAAAAAATAAGAAATATAGTATAATCACACAATAAGTGAAGTTTTGCACAAAACCAATCTATATTACCACCCTCTTATCAAATAACTTATTTTTATTTTTTGTTATCTTCTAGTACTTGCCCACAAGTATGTTTATTTTTTATATAGGTGCAATCAGTTATATAATAATTTCAGTTTTTTTAAAGAAATTAACAATATAATAAAATATCTCCCCAAATCTCTACTTGTTTTCCATAGTGATTATTTAAATGTTTGCATTTAAAACCCCGGTATTTCATTGGCTCTTAATTGTTTTGTTTATTTAAACCCTCCTCTAAGGAAATCTATATTCACTGTAGTTTAATAATCAAGAACATCAATTTAGAGATAGACTTGGATTTGAAGAAGGACTCTTCCACTTGCTTCATCATTGTTTATCTTCCTGAGTTCCTACATCTGTAAAATGGGATAATAAGAAAACCTACATTAAAAAACTGTTGTGAGCATTAGTGCTAATTTGCGTATAACACTAAATATGGTCTGGAATATAGTAAGCATTCAATAAACAAATGTTTAACAACTTTATTTAATCTCTGATAATTATAAACCTTGAACTGAAATATTGCATACACGCTAATCAAAAAACAAAAGGCACTAGATTTGCAATTGGAATGATAGGTTCAAATACTGAACTCATCACTGACTAGTGAGCCAGTTGGAAAGTTACATGAATTTTCAAATTCTTAGTTGTCCTTTTTGGATTTTGAAGAGGAAAAAAACTGATAAAAAAAAAAAAGCTGCGAAGAACACTAATAAGGTGCTTAACACAGAGAAACTCAGTGTTTAATTCCTTTTTTCTGTTAGTTTTCTCCCATTAAATTCACAAAGCATGTTTTGCCTTCATGAACATCATTCTGTCTCCTTAATCCTCCTCCAGTAACTCAGAAGAGATGCTAGAAATCCCTTTCTTGGCAATGTAGTTTTTAATAATAACTGCTTTTTGCTATTTTGATGTGCCAGGGATTGGATGGAAAATTTCCAGGAAGAAGGGGTTGTATTCAATTTGGACTATATTACTTTTTTGTGATGGTCATAAACTGATATCATGAAAGTCAAATGGAAGATACTCCTTTCTTCCTGAGAAGTTGCATTTTTTAAAGAAAAAAAGTAGAGACTTTGTTGCAGATAGAGCTATGTTTACAGTTTGAACCCTGACACAAATTAGTTGCATCAGTTTGAGAAAGTTATTTAACCAATCTATCTGGAAAGGTAGAATGACAACATCGGTCCTTAGAATCTGGTGAGGGTTAAAATGAAATAGTGCACATAAGGCAGCTATGCATTTCATAACTGCTCAAGAAAGATTAGTGTTGTCTTCTGTCAATTATTTTAATAAGCTGTCAGGCACAGCTATTAGGATAACCAAAATATCTGTATCTATTGATTTGTTCTCATTAAGAACTTTTACAAATAAAAAAGTTATAACTAAAAACTCAGTTAAAAAAAAAAAGAGTAAACACCAAAGTAATTCTACTTACTAGGGACCACAGTTAAAGCTGGAAGCATTTACTTGGAGTGCTAGACCTCTTCACTCTAGCATTAAGTAGTCTTTGGCACTTCCTTTCCATTCAACTCCTCTCCACCTTCCAGCTCCAATAACCAAGCCAAATTCTAACCATGTAAGTTGCATAACACATGAAGCATTTGATTTTTTATTTTTTTATTACACCCCAGATATCTCTTTAACATTTACTTTATTATGTTTTTGTTGCAAATATAACTTGCACCTAGAAATGCAATACTGAAACACACAGAGAAAAATCTTTTTATTTGACTTTCCTACATGTTCTCCACATCAACAAGACATAACGTAGAAATTTGACATTTCAATCATTACAGCAATATTAGAATGTCCCATAAAGATAAATGAACAGTTCTTTGATCTCAGAAACTTCAAGGGTATTTTAACCTTTAGACAAGAAAAAGATCTATTTTTTTCTGCAATTAATTAAGAAAATAAAATGATGCCATTATATAGTAAATTTCCATCTTTCAGAAAATTGTGTTTTTCTCCCTAGATCTATTTATTTCTAATCAAGGAGTAAAATTTTTGCTTTCTATAGATAAAGAAAGCATACCAATTATCATATAGTGAAGAAAACAAGATAGCTATATTTGTTCTTTATTTTTTAGACTTTTCGTGTTTGATCATTTAACAAGAGAGAGCTTATTTTTATTGAATTTTAACTTAAAACCTTTTTACCTATAAGTAGGAAACATAAGAAAAAAACCTGGACTATATCCACAAGTTAAATCTTTAATATTATATTATACTTTTTAGCTTTACTCTTATCTTTGCTTTTTCTTTGCTACATTTTGATAAATACTCTCTTAGCATCTCTGTCTTCATGCTACCTTTCAACCATGCTAGTGAAATATGTAGAGCTCACATATTTGAAAGACTAAGATTCAAACTTAATGGAGGCAGTGATAGCAATTGATAAAAGGAGCTGGGAAGGGGGAAGGAAGAATGAGGAGAGGCACAACTGGAAAAATTTTCCCAAGAGGACAGGTTTCTAGGAAGAAAAACAAAGTATGTAAGTATTAATGTGTGTACATATAATTAAAATTAATATATACTAACTGTTGCAAAAAAAATTTGTTTATTTTTATTCATTTGATTCACTCATTCAAAGTTAATTCAAAGCCTTAAAAGAACAATTTGCATTCAAAAAAATCTTGACAGATTAGATGACCAAGATAAAATTTAACAGAGATTCATAAACATCCTACACTTAGATTCAAAATAATATCAGAAATTAAAAGTAAGGGATAATTGTTTATTAAAAATCCTAGGGCTATTTTCTTTTCTGTTTTTGTTTTTTTTTTCATATCTGCAAAGTTAATATGGGTGTCTGCAACACGTACTTGCAACATTAAGATAAATTAACAGAAACAGAGTTATTATTTCCTCTGTAGACTATATGGATGAGGCCACATCATCACATTGATATCAACATCAAAAAACATACATCCTACAAAGGGCTAATATCCAGAATCTATGAAGAACTAAAGTCAGGAAAAAAACAGACAACTCACCAAAATGTGGGCCAAAAATATGAACATAACTTTTTCAAAAGAAGAGAGACAAATGGTCAACAAACACATGAAAAAATGTTCCATATCACTAATCAGGGAAATGTAAACTAAAACCACAATGAGATGCCACCTCACCCTGTCAGAATTGCCATTATTAAAAAGTCAAAAAATAATGGATGCTGGAATACATGCAGAGAAAAAGAAATGCTTAGACAATGTCGGTGGGACTGCAAATTAGTGCAACCTCTATGGAAAACAGTACGGAGATTTCTCAAAGAAATACGGAAATTTCTCAAAGAAATAAATGCAGATTTACCATTTGATCCAGCAATTCCACTACTGGGTATCTACACAAAGGAAAGGAAGCTGTTTTATCAAAAAGACCTGCACTCAAATGTGTATCATAGCACAATTCTCAATTGCAGAGATATGGAATCAATCTAAGTGCCCATCAATTGATGAGTGGATAAAGGAAATGTGTATATAAATACCACAGAGTACTACTGAGCCATAAAAAGGAATGAAATAATGTCTTGTGCAGCAACTTGGATGGAATTGGAGACCATTATCCTAAATGAGATATCTCAGTAATGGAAAAACAAATACCACATGTTCTCACTAATTAGTGGGAGCTAAACTATTGGTATACATGGGTACAAAGAAATGTAAAGGACATTGGAAAACAGGAAGGAGGAAGTGTGGGAGGGAGCTGAGGGATAAAAACTTACTTATCAGGTACAATGAACACTATTCTGGCACATTAAAACCTCTGTCTTAAGCATTATACAATGTATCCAAACAACAAAACATTTGTATCCCCTTAATAATTTGAAATTTTTTTTAAAAAAGTACACAGAAGCTTTCTAAAGAAGAAAGACAAATGGCAAGTAAACATGAAAACCTGCTCAATGTCACTAATCATCAGGGAAATGCAAATTAAAACTACAATGAGATATTATCTTACACTGGTTAGAATGGTTTTTATTAAACCATAGATGTTGGCATGGATGCAGAGAGAAAGGAACACTTATGCACTGTTGCTAGTACTTCAAATTAGTACAATCTCTATGGAAAACAGTATGGAGAGCCCTTAAAGAACTAAAAGCAGACCTACCATTTGATCCAACAATCCCATTACTGGGTATTAACACAAAGGAAAAGAAATCACTTTATCAAAAAGGCACCTGCACTTGAATATTTATTGTAGCAGGATTCACAGTTGCAAGGATTCACAGTTTATGTGGAATAAACTCAATTGCCCATCAATTCATGAGTAGATTAACAAAATTTGGTATATGTATACTGTGGAATACTATGCAGCCACGAAGAAAGACGAATTAAGGCCCTTTCCAACAATTTGGATGGAACTGGAGACCATTATCCTAAGTGAAGTATGTGAAGAATGGAAACAAACACCACATGTCCTCGCTATTAAACTGAAACTAACTGATGAGCACACATGTGCACAGAGGGAAGGAAAAACAAGTAGTGGGGAAGGGAAGGAAGGGATGGATGAAAACCTACCTAGTATGTGCAAGGAACACTATCTGGCGATAGGCAAACTTACAACCCTGACTCAAGCATAACAAAAGTGATCCGTTTAACTAAAAACATTTGTACCTCTGTAATATTTTTGAAATAAAAAATAATAAATAAAATAAATTAAAAGATAAAAAGATACATTCTGTAGTGAGAATTCAAAGTATTGAAATATTAATACAATATGCTGTAGTTTGAATCCAGTTGATGTGAGAAAATTATAAAGAAACCAGGATATTTAACCTTCTCCTGTGAATAAAGAAGACTTACCATGGTCCATGCCAGAGAGCAGACCAAGACAAAGATGAAGGAAAAAAGAGTTCAAGAAAAGTGCAGTTTTTTTCAAACTGAGGCAAATCTTCTAGCATTAGAGCTATCAAAAAAGAAAAAATTAAAAATCTTTCCTTGAGAATTTGCAAATTAGTCATTACTGGAAATTTGCACTAAAAATGTGAATGACTACCTGCCATTGTTTCATTGGTTCAGATGTGATTTGTTTACACTCGGTATAATCCCTAACCTTCAAAAATTTCCTTTCCGGACAGTTTCTCATTAGATGATGGCAGTGAAAGTTGTTCATACTAGATTCAGAAAGCAGAAGAAAAGAATCTGTTAGTCTCTACAAGACCTATTGGACATGGAATTTTGCCTTTGCTTATATTCTTCCTGTAGCTGAGATCATTGGCAGCCACTTCGTGCTGCTACTGGAGATCTAATCATCTTCTGGAGAATTCCTCACTTTCATGCTACAGATTCCTGACCACATTGGTGGTAGTGTCCTTGTCCTGTGATGTCTCCACTTCTGAATTTTCTAATAGCAGCTTTTTTCAGCTTTCCAGTGGCATAATCTGTACTAAGCCTTTAATTCCCTGTATTAAGCCTCTTCCTACTTAAAATACCTAGAATGGCCTCCATTTCCTGATTGACTGGTACACAATTGAATAGAAGCTGAATTACATGAGCTCCACAAGGCACATTGTAATTACTCTGTGTGTGTGTGTGTGTGTGTGTGTGTATACACGTATATGCGCATATAAGAAATAAATAATTGGTTAAATAGGAACAAGTGTGTTTCTTTGTACCTGTAGATTTGCTTGACTAAAAAGCAAATATACCATCATACATTGTCTTATAAAATTTTACCCTTTTAAATGTGTAATAGTCTCATGTGATTAATATATTGGTTCAGAGATGCAAATTTTACACGTAATTGCTAATTATTCTTGCAAAATAAAACACTGAGTTTTTTTGAACTCTTAGTAACTTCAATAAAATTATGTCACTAGTTTTCTACTCACATTCTTAATTGTCTGAAAAAACTGTCAGATATGTTCAAAGTATGGTTTTCCCTTTGAAGTTTTATTTCATTTATGAGGTTTGCTTCTACTCTAAATTAAGAAAGGAGAGTAAAGCTAAGTATCATTGAGACGGTCTTCAAGTTGATGGTCATGGGCATGGCTTTCTCAAATGTGCAAACTATGGGAGGAAGCTACTTTCTTGCATTAATTCTGAAAGGTGACTTGTAGAAAGCTGAACTTCAGAATGCTTAGTAGACTTATGAGAGGACACATTACCACAGATTAGACCTCTGGAAAAGACGTGAAAGCCTGAAGTGGGGAAATGATTGAAGAAAATTTGTGCGAGCTGGACCTACAAAAAAGGGAACTGGGCCGGATTATGTAGCAAACAAGAGAAATGGTCTAGAAACTCAGGGGTTAGAGGTGAAAAGCTAGGATGTGGTTCATGGAGCAACAAAGAATTATTGAAGGGGCTTATGAAGTGGAAAGATCAAAGATAAAGTAAAAGATTAAAAAAAAATTTTAAAATAACTATATTAGGTAAAGTAATTAAGATCAATAAGAGAAGCAAAGTTGTATCTTTAGGCTAAGAATAATCATCAAAATTTTCCAACTGCATAATACAGTTTTGTGTCTGTCCTGTCTCCATTTCTCTCCCTGTCTCTCTCTCTCTCTCTCTCTCTCTCTCTCTCTCACACACATACACACACACACACACACACACACACACACTCACACACACACTCACACACGCAATGTGTTATCAAGTCAAATAATTTCAAATATAATATTAATTGGTGACAATGTCAAATAATTGTACAGCTTCATTTTTCAGTACCCAGTCTCTGAATTTGAATTGTGTTTTAACTGTTTCCCTTTCATAATCCTAATCAATTTCAACTTGTTATACATGTCTTACTGTCACTACTTTTGGAGGATAGGACACACTCTTGTACAAAACCAAGAAATTACTGAATGAAACTACAGCCATGTTTTGTTTCTAATCTCCCCACCCCAACTAAAATGATTTGTCCTTCACTAATTCATCTTACTAGTTCTTTGGTTTAATTCATATCTCTTAAAAAAGTATTTCCTGTGAAAGTATTTTTCTTGCCTTCATTACACTGAACATTCACGGATTCATATATTGATCTATTTAACATTATTTGTGAGGTTTTTTTTTTAAGATGGGAAGTTTTTTTTCTAAAGCCCAAGTCATCAAACAAGGTATATGAAGATTTTTAATGAATTACAGTAAAAAGCAGAAACCTGTTGGGCATTAAATCTAAAAACTAAATTAAAGATCCAGTTCCACTACTTAATAATTTATGGTAGTAAAACTGTGATGATAACGTCCACCCCTCAGAAGATGTTGATAAGATTAATTGAGACATCATATGTAAAGCACATAGCATACAGACTGTCTATGTCCAATTAATATGAATCTTCCCTCTTCCCTGGAGACAAGATTTTAAATTTCTCAGAAATGCTAAATCCCAACTTCCTCTCACTTGTATTTGCATATATGAAGTTCATAGTTTCTCAGTATAGCTAGAGATCACCTGCTTCGGACTGTGCTTTTAGAAAAAAAGCAGATTCATGAGCTCCAATTATGGAATGATCTTTATGAATAGGGACAGAAATATGCATTTTTAACAAGTTCCCACGTGTTATGCATATACCTGATGTTTGATGGCAATTAATCTAGACTTTCCATAAGAATTGACTACTGAATAGTTTACTTCAAATCTTATCTAGGAAAAAAAATAAAAAATAAATTTTAAAAGATGTTTGAAAAAATGAACGAGAGGATTTATTATAGAAAAGAGCACTGGGTCAACAAACAGTGCGTGCTGAGTGGTGTGCAGGTGAAACGTAACACCTGAAAAATCTTAGAATTTGAGGAAAGGACTGAAATATGTTCTTAATAAAATTTCGTATTAAATAGAGAAGTTTAATGGTTTCTACACAATTTAAGCAATGCAATAACTACCTTGTATGCAATGAGGTGTCAGTTTTCTTTTTCATCATTTTAACAGCATAAGATTGCTGCTATCAGACTATATTCAATTTCTAACCTCAATGTTTTCAGTGTATTTTTTTCTCAAGTGTCCACTTTAAAATGCATTAAACTGCAGAGATACAAGACAAGGAAATATTTAATCTTTTATCCAAAGTTTCCAACTTATATCCTCTTTCCTATAAGATCCAGGTCTTTCTATAAATTATTCTAAGTGAGATCAACCTCAGATTTAGCAAATCAGTATATTTTAAATCCTATGGGACATAAATGGAGAAAACTTGCAATCTTCATGTCAGTTAAAAGGCATATTTTTAGATTTTTTAAAATTTGGATTCAATGGTTCAGTGAAAATACTCTAAAATTATTTTTCTTACTCCCATTTCATTTGCCTTGCTGCAAGTTTAATAATTAGTTTTCTTACTTTCTCTTGTCTAAATTAATTATTTACTGCTTAATTATAATATTTATCAAAAGGCAACTTTGTCACAGAAATTTGTCATTGAGTAAGTTTTCTCTTCTCGCATTGCCCAAAAAGAAATAAATGATGTTCACTCTTTATTTCTCTTGGTCATATTAAAGTATCATATTTTCCTAATAGAAAATCATAAATTTGGTTCTCTGAAGGCTGTGCTTATTATATGAAGTATTTGATAAATTTCTGCTTAAAATGTCTAAATTAAGTTATAATGAATTATAGGCATTAATAATAATCTCTTCCATTTATAAGCATGTTATAAAATATGTAATTCCATTTACTATTGCAATGTTATGAGGCAGACAAAATTATTGCCCCCATATTACACACATACAAGAATTGAAAAGTTAGGAAGGCATTAATCCAAGCTTATATGACTCCAGAGTGGTGGACCCAGAAACTATGACCCAAGACTTCTCACTCAGAGTCTACTAGTCTCTGCCCCGAACCAACTTATGGTTGGTACCACTGTTGATAATCTCTAAGCAATAATTGGGAACAATCTGGTACAATGTGTTTAACTCCTGGTTGTAACTCTAATAAACATATAAAGATTAAAATAAATAATATATGGTAGAGTTGAACTACAGTAAGGAGCAATCAGATATTTGACCTCAAAAATAGAAGTTAATCTTAAGTATTTGCAGCTTTTAGTCGGAACTAGATAGTAGAAATAGACAACCATTGAATCTGAACTCTATCTGGCCCCTAATTTGATATTTTATTGATAGAGAAACATAAAACTGAAATTGCATCTAAACCAGTTACACATCTAGACCTGAGATCTGACAGAGATCTCTAGAATCCTGGCCATGCAGTGGTCCACAGCTTGAGAGTTGGCTTCCCTGAAGAGTTGTAGTAGTAGACCT